>VCCN01001050.1:369897-382032 GCA_006491835.1 Architeuthis dux | reverse complement strand
GGAATTAAGTGTGCCATTCAGAAAGTCAAAGGGGCCGCATGAGGGCCGCGGGCCGCAGTTTGCCCATGGCTGGTAGAGTATTCCCCTGTATTATTGTTTACATTTGTATCGCCTACCATATATATATATAGAGAGAGATGATAGACGGACAGTTTTGATGAGCAAATGTCAACTGTTTATGATGGCCCAAGTTTCTTTGTTTAATGTGAAGCACACCACTAAGAAACTTTATTTGGCAATATGTGTCTACGTGACATGTGTTGCGTGAGGAAGACTATTCATTTCTTGAAACAGAAGATTGGACAATTTGATTCAAAGAGCATCAGACGTCAGTACGTACCGAGGCTAGGAAGCCGGATCAATGTGCGGGCGCCTCATGAAACAGAAGGTATTGACTTCTCGAAATGACCACTTCGAGAGGTTGAAAGAAATTCCCATAACGTATTCTTTCCCGTCGGCAGACTTTGCTTTTACGTGGGTTTTCAATTCAATTTCTCATCAGAGTCAGTGTTTACACTCTGTAAAAAAAAACATGAACCACAAGTTAAACGATGCGTCCACCATCTTTACGTCCATATCTGTCCATGTGGTTGCCTCAATTACTAGCAACCTACAATTAGTGACACACTTTTTAGCAATGGAACTTCTTAGAAATACCCAATAATTAACAACTATAACAATTATTGACTTTTGTTTCTATATATGAAAACGTGAACAGAGAACTACAATAAAAGTAATTAAGAATGAGTTTCCCGATAAAAAATGATTTCCGATTTAAAAGGGATTCTAAACTATGTAGTAGTAGTAGCATTACTAGTTGTGGTAACAGTAGCAGGAGGAGGAGGTAAAGGAGGATGAACATGAGAATCGTTCACCCGAAGGTCTGGACCAAGTTTCATATCAACCCAACATAATACGGCTGGGAACATTGATATTTAACATATTAGGGACCGACAGACCGACCGACCGACCGACCGAAAAGTGTCTTATAAAGATGCGTGGATGCATCCTAAAAAGGTGCTCAACTGATCAAATGAAATCTCATAATCCTATGATCTAGTAGATTGTCGGCGTACCATGCAATAGGAGTTACTTGACCATTTCCTCTAGAAAGTAACATGCAGCATGTTGTACTAGATTTCACTTATGGAAAATAAAAAAACCCTCACATCTTTATATTTACTCAGTACGTTAAAAGGGCCATACAGTAGGGAACGTTGCCTAGAAGATTGTGTTGCGCCAATGTTCCAAGTAGGCCTGCCCATCTTGAACATCAGTATTCGAAATTATGACTCTCGAACACCGACCACTGGCGCCATGGGATATACACAACTATCTCGGTCACCACATCAGACAATCTCACAACATAAATAATAAACAGGCCTGGTTAGTCATTCAATAGAAACCGTCACGTGACCAACGTCTTCTGGCAGCATGCCGTGTTAGGGGTGACCAATTACAAAATTGGAAAACGGGTGATCAGTGGATGAGTTACTTCTGTATAGGTGGTGATCATTAAAAAACGTCAACAAAAAACAAAACTCGCGCGAACAATGTCGGACACAAACTAAGGGAATAATTTATGAAAATCTTGCATTGTAAATTGAAGCCCTCACTGAAAAACTATTTTTAAAAAAGCTCCATTGGTGTGTGCTCTACATTTTTTTTCGCTTTTCGCCTTTTTGCATAAAAGCGAAAATATGGCGTAAAGCGAAATTTCGTAAATCGGGGGATACCTGTACCCATTTGGCTTGAAATAGTCGCGTATTTCCCACCGGTGCCAGAGGTCGGGTTTCGAGCATAGGTAAAAAAACACCATTAGAAAAAAAAAACTTCGAATTCTGATTCTGATTTTCAAGTTATATACACCATCCCCACTTGAAAGATTGGCGTAAAACAATCTTCCTACCCCAATTAACTCATTTGGCCATGTGTCAGACTAAGCTGAGCTTATTATGTATGAATAAAAAAAAACTACCAACAGCGCAATAACAGTATTAATTTGAGTAAATCGATAGACGGTATGGGTGATTGATAGATTTTCAGCTGTTATCAATTCTCAATCAATTCCCTGTGTATAAATCAATCATGACTGTGGTTAAATAACAAAATCAATTATTTAATTACTTTTAAAGTAGATGCAGTTGAAACTTGGTGTGGGGTTGGCCTAACGGTTGACAGCATAAGAAAATGGAATCACCGAAACGATTTCAAATTTCGGTTGCGGTAGTTCACTTTGCACTAATGCCCTTGGGAAGGGCATGAATCCACCTCTCCCAATAGACCAGGTAATGAATTACCCCCTACAGCTGATACCATGTAATCCAGTACAATCTATTGCATATTACTTGGAGAGGAGATAGGCACTACCAAGTAACCACAATTGCACTGAGAAATGCCATGAAGGGCCCAGCATGGCATTCCGACGATCATGGGTCGTGGGATAATTTGATTAGTCAATTTAATTTGATTTGAGTTAAAACTTGTCCCCGTTTTTGCTACGCACCGGTATACCCTGCTATCCGAAAGTAGAGTGTTTCTATTAAACGTTTCATAAGCCGAAATGGCGTAAAGCAAAGAAGCCGTTACAATTAATTTATATGCGAAACCTCCAAAAATAACCATCTATGTCTGCCATAAGCCGGGGGCCAGCAGGGCCTACCGTGAACCCCTCCTCACGATTCTACATTTAGGGTACCAAAATGTTCCTTAGGATGTCCTCTTTCATAAAAAAGATGTTCACAAGAAAGAAGTTGGGAAGAACTACCTCATTTGCATAAAACAAAATGGCAGCCAGCACACAGCAAAAAAACAGAATTTCATATCTCGTCTCCCAGTTGAGATATATGAGTACTTTAAAAGGCTAAATCATAGTTTTCAGACATGAGGAATTCAAAGTTCCACTTTATTTTACCCTAAAGAATTAATTTATAGGTATTTCAGGATTTTACAAGGACATTTCAAGTATACTTTATAGACAAAATTGTGGATTTAATTAATTTACGAAGAAAACTACAAGTACACAGTCCAAATTCTATGGATCGTAGAATTAATCTTTGATGAAAGTATATATATATATATATCGTTAGAAAGAGAATTCTATCAGCTTCCCGACGATGCATGTTCCCAATTTGTATCTGTTGGTTGTAAAGTTATAGCCCAAACCGCGAAGCTATGTATTCAGCATTTTACGATGAAAACTTCAAGTCCACGGTCCAAATTCTATGAATCGTAGAATTAATTTTTCATTGTGGTATATACATATATATACAGCATTGAAAATCTGTTGCCAAAAATATGAATATATTGCCGTCCAAAGATGAGTACACTACTACGAAACAATATGTTTCAATGCTGTAGAATTTGGTCATAAATAATACCTGATAATATCCGTTTTGATTGTGTAATGTTCCACTAGAAATGTTTGGTTTAGAAGACAATTAACTTTCTATAAAAAAAGAGGTAGGTGTGTACTTATTTATGCGCGATACTGTATCTATGTATCTATCTATGTATCCGGACTTAGCCCAGTCCCAACTCTTCATAGTAGCACACACACTCCCCTCAATGAGTAGGGGAAATGTGTTTTTGTTTTTTTAAACCCCCCCAAATAGTTTTTTTAGAGGGGGTTCAATATGCAATGTAAGTTTATGCTAAATTGGTCTTTAGTTTGTGCCTGCTTGTTTTTTTGTTGTTGAAAATTCAGACCTTTTTTTAGTGATCACAGCCCAATGTTTTAATCGATCACCCCAACACAGCATATATGGGTGGCGGTGAATCATAATTTCCCTTGGAATGCTAGTTTAACATAACCTGTGCATTTTTCTTAAAATGACCATTTTTAGTGATCAAAGCCCAACTTTTTAATTGATCACCCCAAACACAGCATATATGGGTGGCGGTGATTCATAATTTCTCTTTGTATGCTAGTTTAACATAATTTGTGCATTTTTCTTAAAATCTCAGTGAAGCGAAATATTGGGTAACGTAAACAGTTCGTTCGGTTTATTAAGTAAAAATAAAAGAGAATTAAAAAGATTTTCGATATTAACTTTATTGAACAAAATATTTACTGCTTTCTTCCACGATCTTCTGACATCTTTCTGGCAACTTCATAATTCCATCCTCCCAGAATATTTTTTCTTTCTCAGCAAAGAACTATTGTGGGTACCTTTCGCAGTCTTCAAAGGAATTGATAATATTTGTCATTTAGAAAGTTTTCTGTAACGAGACTCGTTGCTGCAGGGTCAAGCTCCACCCCTTCTTCTATTCCGACTGAAAATAATTACTGCAACTTTTGTATTGGATATATAATAAATAAAAAATTCTAAAAAAGATTTTTTTTCTATATTTATTTATTAGAATGAAATAAGCCCATGTATCTATATGATATTTTTTCGTTAACATCTAAGACTTGTCAGTTTAGCTCTGCCAGTAAGACACCCGGCTGGCGATCACTAGATTCGTGAGTTCAAATCAAGGTTGGGGAATTGGGATCTTATATATCGTTTTACAACCCAAATTTTGATGAGGATTGTTCGTGTTCTCGTTGTTGGTGCTGTTCTTGTTACGGTAGGAAAACAAAGTCAACTCCTGACTTTGTCCTGGAGTTTGACAACATACGGTCTAGCGTTATCCTGATGAAATGTTAGGCACTTTCTTTCAACTAATTTCGGAAGATTTTTATCCATCTGTCAAGTTACCTAGCGTTTCCCCTGTCTCACCAGACAGCTCACATATCTCTCGAAATCACTCACCAGGAAATAGAGAAATTTATTTTCTATCAATTCTTCTTCCCCTGGGGAAGCTTTTTTGCGCCCTCGAACGTTCAGGTAGAACCTTGTATTAATACAAATTTTGAGAATCGGTTTATCGATTGGCTATCTCTCCCACCTTAGCGGACATAAGCCCACCTACACGCAAGCTGTGAAAATCTATATTCTGTGAAATGGTGAAAGAAAACACAACGAATGGTTGATCAAGGGAAAAAAACCCCAAAGAAACAGGTCTGGTTAGTAACTCAATAGAAACCGTAACGTGACGAGGTAATCAATTAAAAAATTGGAAAAAGGGGTGATCAATGAATAAGTTACTTCGCTCGCCTTTTGTTGGGCAGTGATCACTAAAGAATTCCGAATTTTCAGAAAATAAGCGTGAATGCTGCACGATACAAACTAAGGGACCAATTTAGCATGAACATACATTGCAAATTGAACCCCTTCCCCATTTAAAACCTGTTATGGGGGGAAATTAAAAAAACAAAAACATGTATAAATTCTCAGCCCTCTACTCCATTGGTGCGGCCTGTGCGCGTGATAAATACATACGTAGCCAGCCAGCCAGCCAGCCAGCCAGTCAGCCAGTCAGTCAACCAGCCAGACCAGCTTAAAAATCGAATAAACCTATGTTGACAGTTTTGGTGACAGTTTTGGTTGACGGTTACAGCAGATTCTGGAAAGCGTTTTGTCTATTTGCTTTTTCTCCCTCACCGTAGCGGACATCTGCCAATCGCACGGCAAGCAGAGAAAATCTGTCTCTTGTGAAATGGTGCAAACAGTACAACGAATGGTTGATCAAAGAAAAATCAAAACAACAAATAGAAATAAGATAGAAATTTTAAAAAACCCAAAGAAATGCAACAAATTCTCGATTTATCGGAAACAAAATGTTATCGTCTGCTTAAGAAGGTTTTTGTGCAAGGAGATGGATTTGTCAAAAATCCCAACCCACAGAGAAACCCAACCTCTACAATCCAAGACCAAGAAGTTAAGGAAAAAAAATGATATAGGTATTCCCCGCTTAAAGTAAACACGTTTACTTTAAAAAAAACAAACTACACCAACCTAACCTAACCCTAAAACCTAATCGTTACCTTATTCTATTATATTGCCTTGTAGGGAATACAGTAAGAAAGGATAACATTGTAAAAAAGCTAAAACCCTTCAATACAGTATCAAGAAAAAAACGACCACTATAAACAAGCAGAGTACCTACTTCTCTTATTTAGCACGTTCTTCAATGGTAACCACCGTTTTCGAGAATTCGTCTTTCGATATTTCCCCCTTGATTCAGAATTGTGGTTTTCAGGATTTTAGCCTTTAGGGATTCTGATCTTTCTAGATTTCAACATTCGGTATTATGGCACTCGGGATTGTGCCTTTCGAGATTACGATCAACACCGCGCACACGTTTCATTATTTCGAACCATTTCACAGTTTAGTAGTGTGCCTTATATCCGTCTATTGATCAGCAGCATTTCACCTTTTTCTTTCTAAAAATGTCTGTGTTTTTTTTCTTGTTTAACCGACTGTCATTTTTTTTGCAGTTTATTATCTGGAGGTTGACTGCAAATCAAGTTAGCGAAATTGCCTGTCACTTATTGTTCAACTTAACCTTATTTCCCTGTCCATCAACATATATTTCCCTGCTTATTATTCTCTTTCAGCATGACAGTTCAATAATAGAAGATGGTTGGTGTGCACCTTTCAATTAGCAAAGCAAGGCCAGGGGATCTTGGCCTGCTAAGTGAAAAATAAGTAATAATTTCAGAATTCCCGTTAACTACTGCATTGTAAAAACGGGGAAAACGAATTAATAAATAGATAAATAAGAAGAAAAGAAAAGAAACATGATCGTGTTTATTTGTTTACAATCTACTCTATCATCTCGGGTCAAATCCGTCTCGATCGATTTATTTATTAGATTATAACATATGAAATGCCATTTTTAAAATAGTACGATGAAGGATGATATACACAACCGAATGCAATGAATATTTGATTAAAATACGACCCATTCGAAGCAATAAACTTTATAATGGTAATCTCTAATGATAATATGCAATTTCTATAACATTCTTTAGGTTTAGTGATCACAAATTCAATAAAACCACGAATTATGGCTTCCCTATTATTGAATCCTTTATTACGGATAAAAAGTAAAAATGCTTGGAAAAATGGTAATCCGTGGGAGACTTGATTCATTGACTTGTATTGACTTGAGGTGACGCGAAAGTCCTCGAACCAATTCTTCATTATTGGGCCTCCCTCGAGGTTTATTATTGGTATCCATATTTCCAGATCTAAACATATTGAACCAACGCAGAACAGTTCGCACTGTAGTAGTGTTCATTCCAAATGCTTTTTTGATGTTATCAGCAGCTTGGGCAGCATTTGAAATCGTACTTGAAAACCAGTCTAACTTAGACCTCATTGCTACTAAGGGCTCAACGATCTCAAATAATAACGAATTATATCTGTATTTACATTGAATCTGTAAGAAAATGCAATTACATTAGTAAATCTTTCAATTTGAGCATTATTCGCTATGATGTAAAAAAACGACTTTTCATGTGTAATAACATAATATTAGTTTATAGATGGAATGAAAACATTTTCTGATTTAGCAAAATTTAAGACAAATAATTTGCAGAATTAAACAATAGGAAAAGTAATTACTGTTTTAGTGCAGAGAGTTCGAAGGCAAACCAATCTTTGTCTTTGGCTTTCCCAATACATCTTTTGTGATGAAAACAGGTTTGAGTTGGTCAACGATGCTCCTAAAAGGTGTCTTATAAGATCTGGTAAAACTATCACGCTGATTGTCAGTCTGAGGGATTTCACGGCTAATTAGGTTACAAAAAAACCTAGATTGCTGAAAAATACCAGGATATTCTGCGTGGTGGATTCCTTCTCACTGATAAAAATGTTGAAAGTTAAGGCTGGAACACATTGCTATCACGTCGCGTGAACTCATGCAAGCCCACGAGGCCCCAAAGCAGTAGGATTCAAACTTGCGTCACATCACCTCAAGTACATGTGGTCGCCATTCAATCAGAGGTTCTTCCATGTCTAGATTAGAGAAAATACAACCCCATGCTATCAAATGTGTGCAGGAATAGAAAATGTGAGACGTGAAGTCACATGGGCAGACCAACAAGGATTCATGATATCACGTGACTTGTAGCCGTTACAGCAGTGTGTCTCCTAGCAATTCAAATAAGCGTTAGATTGGCCTGCACACTACTAACGCTCGCGTGAACTCACATGACTTCATGTGACGCGATAGCAATGTATTCCCGTTTTTAGGGCCGTGCCTATAATAGTCGTCGCTCTTGGAATGATACCAAAACACTAGAGGCGAGATTGAATGAATTAGAAATTAGATGAAGAGTTGAGATTGTGCTGTCCAAATCATAACATTCTTGGGGTCTGCATGAATATTGATCATCATCAGCCATTATAAGTCCACTGCTGGGCAAAGGCCTTTCCCATCTCCTTCCATGACGATATATCTTGTGCTAACCTCTGCCAAGTCTTACCGGCAAACCTTTCTATCTCGTCCCTCCATTTTGTGTCTGGTCTTTTCCTACTTCGTTTACTGTCCCATGCGCAGCAATCGGTTAGTCTTTTCCCCCATCTATTGTCATTTCCTCTTGCTAGGTAGCCCACCCATCTCCATTTGTGTTGCTTAATTATTTGTATAATATCCTTCACTCTAGTCCTCCCTCTGAACCATGTGATCTTTTTCTATTTCTTAGAGTTATCCCTAGCATTGCTCTTTCCATGGCTCTTTGTGCTATTCTGAGTTGGTTTTCAGCTCGTTTGGTTAATTTCCATGTCATGGCTGGTATTATGCAGCCGTTGTATACTTTACACTTTAGGCACATTGGCAAGATGCTCTTCAGAATGTCTCTATTTATACCAAATGTTTTCAAACCTATTGTTATGGTCGTTTTATTTCGGAGTCATGGTCTTTCTCTAGCTTTATTACCTGATCTAGGTAGATGTATTCATCGACCTCTTCTAGATCTCGCCTTCTATCTTTATGACCTTTTTGGGGACTTTATCGTTGAACATTACTTTTGTCTTTGTTCTGTTCATCTTTAAGCCTACTTTTTTTACTTTCCCTATTTAGATCGGTTAGCATGTTTTGTAATTCGTCAGATGCTTCGGACGTCATAGAAATGTCATCGGCAAATATTAAGTTGTTTAAATATTCTCCATCTATGTTTATTCCCATTCCCTCCCAGTCGGTTTTCCGAAATATGCTTTCAAGGCTCGCTGTAAATAGTTTGGGTGATATTGTATCCCCCTGTCTTACTCCTTTAGCTATATTTATCTTGCTTGTATCTTTATGTAGTCTAATTATTGCTGTGCCATTTCCGTATATGTTTTGGATAATTTGTATGTAATTCTCGTTAACGCCTTATTCTCACATTGCGCTAAAGACTGTTGTGTGTTCTACCGAGTCAAATGCTTTCTCATAATCTACAAAGACCAGACAGATGGTTTGTTGTAATCTAAGGATGTCTCGATTAGTTGATTTATTGCCTGTAGGTGATCTATTGTCGAGTAGCCTGCTCCCGTTTTTGATTTTCTCCAAGTGTTACTCTGCGTATTACTCCGCGTATTACTCCGCGTATTACTCCGCGTATAAAATATTCCTTACAATATATTCTATACTATAAATATTGTGTTATATTCAACCCAAAGAAATACACAGAATGGAAATCCAGATCTCTGTGCGGTGCGGCTTCATAGGCTAAGCCTATATTTCATATTAATGATGATAATAAGAAACTATTTCCTTTTTTGCTGAACACCATATTATGTCAGAAGTTATAACCGGAAGTTTTAATGTTGTCAGTCCGGAAGTATGCTGAATGAGTGGCCGGTGAAAAGAATGCTGTTATTTTTGCCTGTCGGCGCTGTCGGGAGTTGACGTTTTACACGCAAAACTGATTCTGTTGGAAAAGGAACAAAGGACAAAAGGTGTTTTTTCCGAAAAGCTAAACTAAAAAAAAGATAATAAAAATAAAATTAAAAAACCCCAAAGTATGAGTCTCTATTCTTCCCGTTCCACCATCTTCTTTCCACGTCACTACACGACGCTAACAAGTTATGATTTGGAAATAAAGCGGCTATAAACGACAAAATCGTTAATTTAAATGCTATGATGTGAAAGCCTTATCTTTGTATTGAACAGTGCTGGGTCCATTATCAGTATTCCATCACTCAAACTAGGTATTGGTCTGAAATGTTCAAAGACCAGGAAGTTAAAATTAATTGATATTCAATACGCTTGACCGTGTCTAACACAATTCCATAACAGTGGTTCATCCAATACGATCTTTAAGGATCCGGGATTTTAAAATAGTTGATATTCAATGAGGTTGGTCTCGTTTGGCATAATGCCATAACAGTGGGTCATATGGCGCACTGTAATGATCTGGAAGTCCGAAATAGTTGACATCTGATGATCTTAGCCTAGTTTGGCACAAGGCTATAACAGTGGGTCATCCGATGCGCTCTTTAAAGATCCAGAGTTCCAAAATAGTTGATATTTAATAAGATCAGCCTAGTTTGGCACAAGGCCATGACAATCTGCCATCAAAGGCGCTCTGTAATGTTATAGACTATTAAATAAGTTGATATTTGATTGGGTTGATCTAGTTTGGCACAAGGTCATAAGACTGTCATCAAATGCGCTCTTTAATGATACGGGCTAATAAATTAGTTGTTATTTTATAAGGTTGGCCTAGTTTTCATCATCATCGGCCTTTTAACGTCCGTCGTTGGACATAGACCTCCCCCAAGATTCGCCAGATCTCTCGGTTGATATTTTGGCCAATATTTTATGAACTTATCTAAATCGTCACGACATCTTATTTTTTTCCGGCCACAATTTCGCAAATAATCTCTGGGGTTCCACGTTGTGAGTCGTGATTTATAGCGGTTGTCTAACAGTCTTGCTAGATGTCCTGCCCATTGCCATTTGAGTTTTCTAATGGAATTTATGATATCTCTGATTCCTGTCTTTTTCACTAATATAAGGTGTTGTCTTGTAATATCTCCATGTGATGTTAAGCATGATTCTTTCTTGTGCATGTTTTATGATTCTTAGTTTGAGTGCCAGTCTTTTTGTTAGGTTCCATGTTTCAGCTCCATAGGTGACTATAGGGTGGATGAATTGGTTGAAGACCCTTCTTTTTAAGGTTGAGCTTGCTCTGCCGAAAACTTTCCATCCTAGGGTGATTCTCCGTTAGATGTCTTCTTCTTCTTTTGAGGGTTTCATAGAAATTCGTTGTCCCAGGTAGATGTAATGGTCTGTTAATGGGTCACGTAATGCGATCTTTAATGATTTGGAAGTTCAAAATAGTTGATATTAATATACTTACCATGGTTTGGCACAAGGCCATAACAATGGGTCATTTGACGCCCATTTAAATATTCTAGGGTTTAAAATGACCACTTGTGAAAGATCATCCATTGCTATTATTAATAATAATGTTAATGCTTTGTACTCACTATTACAAGTATATTGATCGAATCTCGTGCGAACGTGACGTTGTTTACTGTGATTAATCAGTGAGAGTCGGCCGTTTCGCTATTTGTTGGAGTCGATTAGATTTTGCACATGGCCAACTTAATGAAATTATACGAGAATTATTTGCAGGTCAGACAATTTGCTTTGAAGATTTGCACTGAATATAATATTATTTTCCCCTTTCGACGGTTTTCTTTTGTGTACAGTCAAAGCCAACAGCGTCAGCTTCCAGCTGTCTCCGTTCTTGAAACACCACAACATCACCATGGAAATCAAGGCCTGGCTGCTCAACATCATCTATCTGCCCACGCTAACCTACCAGTGTGGGACGCGCGCCTTGACCAAAGACCAGGAGAGGCAAATCACCACCTGTGAGATGAGGTGCCTCGGATGAACAGCAGATAAGATTAGGAGGAACTTGATTAGTAACGAGAAAATCAGAAAAATATTCCAGTCCACAAATCCATCGTGCGCTGGAGAATTAAATGGTTCGGACACCTGACAAGAATGGTAAACGACCGACCAGCGTTCAGAGCCTACAATCTCACAAGTTCAGGCGTATTATTATCTATATGTATTATATATATTATGTTCACACCAGATGCCTGGTGGTCATCGCTGGGAACTGAGTGACAGCAAGTCTCCTCAAGTCTCCAGCCCTCCTTTTACTTTCCCTCAATCCACTGTGGTTAGCAGTTTCAATGTCTAGTAGCTATCGCTGAAGGCTGAGTGACAATAAGTCTCCTCAGGTCACCGACCTTCCCCTCATCGTCCTCACATTTTACAGCAGCGCTGTGGTTTGTACTG
>VCCN01001050.1:336361-349578 GCA_006491835.1 Architeuthis dux | reverse complement strand
TGTGTGTGTGTGTGTGTGTGTGTGTGAATACGTGAATACGTGTGTGTTCCTCTGTGGACGTCATTTTCTAGATATTCATGACAGGCGCCAATTGAGAAACCGATCCATTAGTTTTCTTACAATTTCCATTAGAATTCCGTGTTGTCTCAATTATCTACAGGACAACCAAGTATAGTGGTGTCACTGATACATTTCCCCCTCATTAAATTAATCCACCTCGACACAGTCAGCAAGAAAACCAGCCAAACATATCTACCAGTGAAACTAATGTCGTACGAATGCATAATATGCAGACTGAGTGCCGAAACTTGCTCAAACACATTTTAGTGCTGTACAAATTCTCAATTTGACAGTCGCTCGAATCCTAAATTATTCTAAGAGTTGTTCAGATAATTGGATACATTCTGTTTTTGCTTTTGCTTCAGTTTTTATCACAACGTTTCGGCCGTTTTATTCTATAGTCTTCTACAACACATAAGGAAAGAGAGAAGACTCTCCCTCTCCAGCATAAGGCTGTAAAATGGATCGACCTAAACGTTTTGGTGGTAACAACAGCAACAACAACAACAACAACAACAACAACAACAATGTGAATTTAATAGTCTGAACAACACTTGGAATGATTATGACTCTTCTTGAATTTACCTAAAACAGCTCTGGTTAGTCACTGAACAAGAACCGTCACATGATGAACGTCTTTGACAGCATGCCGTGTTGGAGTGATCAATTTAAAAAAAATGAAAACAGTGGTGATCAATGACTAAGTTACTTCTCACGCCTTTGGTTGGACAGTGAACTAAAAACTAAAAAGTCTGAATTAAAAAAAAAACAAGCATGAACGCTACCGATCAAGTTGTTTATTGTTCAAATCTACCTGGCATGACATACAAGAACTTGAAATAAAACGAATATTTAAACAACGACGATTATATACCAGATAATTATAAAGCCCTTATACAGTTTTACATTTCCATAACTACACGTGTATATATGGCGAAATCAATCTGTAAAAAGAGTAAGTGAAAGCTCCTCGGGACATTCCGCACCATCCCAGGACAACACAAACTAGACAAATTCACACACTACACATTATGTCCAAACAAGATCATGTTGCAACCAGCACTTAGCAATTGTACGCGGAGACATAGCTGCAAGCTTCAAGTACAGGAACCAAAAGAGCCAAGGGGGTATTGAACTGTATGGATACCAGAGTGACCATTCTGTGGAACAGGCTCAGCCAAGCAACCGTCACATCTGAAAACATGAATTCCTTCCAGAGTAACTTAGAGAAAGATATTGGTCACGAGAAAATTACAAAGATTCCCAAAGAAGGAAAGACAATCCGCAGACCATGATTATGTTACTGTTATTTAAGTATGACATTATTTGAAATACGCTCTAAAGCAGAAAGCAGATTACATGTTTAGATTTAATCGTCTACACGTACAACGTTAGTGCGTATAATACATATACGATTTTCTGTAATACCCTGAATCATATTACCAAGATATGAATGAGGATTAAGAAGACAGATTTGATTAGTCAAACAATAGAAACCGTCACGTGACCAACGTCTTTTGGCAGCACGCCGTGTTTGGGGCGATCAATGAATAAGTTACTTCTCTCGCCTTTTGTTGAGCGGTGATCACTAAGAATTCAAAAGAAAACCAACAAGCGTGAACGTTGCCGGGCACAAACTAAGCGACCAATTTAGCATACACTTACATTGTAAATTGAACCCCCTCCCCACTAAAAACATATTTTTTCGGGGGAATTTTCTACAAATCAAAAACGTTTTTTCTAGACACAATAAAGAGTAGATGTTAAATTGTTCAGCCCTCTAGCTCCATTGGTTCGACCTGTACGCGCGACACATACGGCATGTACACGCCAGCTAGACTCACTTAAAAACTGAAAAAACAACTGAAAAAAAAACTATATTGACAGTTTTGGGTGACGGTTTCTAATGGTGAGTGTTCACAGATACCAAGATATGCTATTGACGAATAGATACACATTTTCTAGACAAAAAAGCAAAAATATTTGTGAAAAAGAAGTGTCATATTCTTTTGACGAACAATGCTACTTATATACATATAATACAGAACTAATATATTACCCGAGCAAAGGGTGACGCCCACATCCAATTGTAATATGTATTTAGGTTGAATGGCCACGATGCCAATTGTAATAAATCGATATATGTTTGACGAGGCCGGTGGTCTTCTATCTAAAATGTGGAAACACAACTTGGACTTCTGTCGTTGTGGTCGTGAGTTCTCGGTTTCTTCTGATATAGAATGGAGAAATAATGAGTGGCCGACCTAGGGATGAAGTTTATTTTTTAATACATTTTCATGGTGAAAGCTACAAACTCATACGTATATATAAATCATGTGACCTGATGCGTCATTCGAACACGTTTAAAACTGACCTGTTCTTTTTACGTGTTCCACTATGACCTTCTGAGGTTGATCTATGCTGTTGAATATATTACATTCCGTACGCCCAGAGAGGTCGGACAAAGGATGAAGTTTCTTCTTCAGTCAAACAAGTAAATCATTTCGTCTGACCACCCCCGATCGCACGGAAAAGTGGAATCTTCCTTTTTCTGACTCCTAGCATTGTCTGACTCCTTAGTTACTGGCTGCTGCTGTGTCTAGCTAGTTGCTTTTCATACGTTGTTATGTTTAAGTCACGTAACCTGATTACGTGCTTTGCCCTGATTTGATCTTTTGTTCTTTTGAACACATTACTATGACTTTCTGTGGTTAAACTTCGCTGTTGAATATATTACACAAGGCGACCACTAATAATTGTCATAATTGAATAATTGAATTGGTAGAGTTGTGTCAAAACTTCATTAGACAGTCGAAATTCTGAGTTACAGGAGTATGGTTAATCAACAACCTAGATGTAGGGAACAAAAGTTATGTGTTACCAGACTAGAGGAAAATCATCAATCCCAAGATGCATTTTTAAAAATCTTCCACTTGTACTGAAAGTGTCGTGAGGAGGTGCGATGGCAGTCATACTACTTGTGTCTGTCCACTCCCACTCTCCTTTATTTTACTTGTGCAATCTACCATAATCCACTTCCGGCTTGCCATGACCGTCTAAGTGTTGAACATAGGCCTCCCTTACTCAAGTAAGGAGACATGATTGGCCTTATCCTGCCACGCTGGCCCATAAAGTATTGGCTGGGGGGGTATATATGCCGTTCTCATGAGCATCAGTGCGAAGTGAGCGCTAACTGTTTCAGCCAGGGTTTGAACTCGGCTTGCCTATCCGTTATCCTTTCGCCCCCACCCCCTGAAGACGTCGAATGTTGCCAGTTAAGACGGTGGGAAGAACCCACTGCTTTGGCAAAGTCATGACAACATTAGCTTCATGGAAAGACACTTTTTTTTATTGGACAACACCACAAGATAAGTTCTCCAATGACTCTAGGGATTAAGCATTTTTTTGCTGGTTTGCCCATGTTTTGAATAGCTGTTTTTGTAACCCTGTTGGCGATATTCGTTTGTCTTTATTGACGATGTAAAATTCTAAAGTTTTATACTGACGTCACCGTTTTGTGTTTGCTGTTCATTTCGCTTTTAATTAGTTGGTCATTGTTAATTATGTCTGTTTCTCTGGTTATTTCCTTTGCTTAACGACTCTGAGCACGAACAACAATATGCCGGTGGGGATATTTGCTGGATTAATCTATCAATGACACTGATCAAAAGAAAAGAAAGAAGACAGCGATAACGAAAGCAATTCTATAGTTCGTTAGTAAACCAATTTAACTGATAGAAATAGAAGACAAAACATTGGATTTGACAAAGGAATTCTACACAAAATAACTCTCCCATATTTATCAGTTGTAAATGGCGGCTTTTTGTGAGGCGATAATTTAAATAAAGAAATCATTATAATCTTTTACAGTACACTACACATAGAATCAGACAATGTAACAACATAACCCACTGATGACCGGTTAAAAAAGAAAAGCCCTAAATCAGACCGACCAACCAGGCCCAACTGATTCACGTGACCCAACTGACAAGATCTTACCAACCACAATGACCAACCCTACAAACTTGACCAAGTTGATTGTGTGACAACTGTGTTACAACTGACCTGATTGACCCAAATGATTTTCCATCGTTACATATGATCAGTCTATCCAAAATAGTAATAAAGTCATGAATATTTGTATACAATGACATACAATGACAACTGTATTTAAATACATTTAGAATGGAAGCGGTTAAAAATGTGTCAACCCACTGACTACAAAACCATAAAACATGGGCAGAAGATTTACAAATGTATGCAATGGTTATATAATAAATGAATAAATAGTTATTTAAGTTAAATACTGATTGTCAATGAATAACACCTAACAGAGGCAAAATAACAAATTAGTAGTATTACATAGAATAAATGAGGAAAGTGAGGAAAGAGAAAGACTGCATGAGCGTCCGAAAATCGCAAGTCTTCGTTATTAGAAACTTTAAACATTTCAATGTACAGTGTTTTATTTTTGTGTGCGCTATGTCCTTAAATATGACGGAACATACAATAATGATGAAAACAGCAACAATGTTTGGAGTGCAGGCGAAAGGCGGCAGCAATGCGTTTAAATTGCCTGGTGTATGGGAGGTAACATTTTATGGCTTAGTGCTTGCTCTTTCTTGATTAATTGATATTAATCGCATTTGCAAAATGACCCCCACCTGTTCTTTGGCATAAAACCCAGTAAGAGTCCGAAAATAGTCCGAAAATTAGTCCAAAAATAACTCTCAATGTTTAACTTAAAATTAAAATAGCCGAGTCCCCACCGACTTTTGCCTCAGGGGTCAGGGCGTATCCGACCCCTACCCTGTCAGTGTAATGCGAGATGCTGCATAGAAAACGGGTCCCCAGGAACTAGGATCGGTCTCTTCAAGGGTACCCCGGGAACCACAATAAAAACAAACTTCAAGTTGCATTTGAAAAGTCCGTGAAAAATAATTATTTTAAGAAAATAACAATCTCTACAGACACCATCAGAGTTTGGGCGTAAAAGAATAAAAATCTCGATAAAATAGTATCTAGTTATTTTTTTAAAAGATAAATTGCATGACAATCTAGATAATTGTAGATTCTGATACTATTGTTCGGACTGAGATCCTCATCTTGGTTGTCATTTTCACAACGTTTCGGCCGATGTACCCTCCGGCCTTCTTCAGGTGTCAAGTTTTGTCGGTAACACCTGAAGAAGGCCGGAGGGTACATCGGCCGAAACGTTGTGAAAATGACAACCAAGATGAGGATCTCAGTCCGAACAATAGTATCAGTAATACTAACACCTCATCTCAGAAATACCGAACTCAGTTAATTGTAGATTCATTTAACTAAAATTCAGTAAGTAAGAGACACCACAATTCACAGAAAGGTAGCTCTAGTGTCAATCTTATTTATTAAGGTCCCATTGACAGTCCCATAAAACATCTAAATTGTATCAAAAAGGGTCATTGTCTAAATTAATTTTAATTCAAAAAAGAATGTCTGGTCGGTGGTGATAGCTTATTTGATGGATTTCCCAACAAGAATGAGATTATGTCAGCAATAAACGACCTACAATTATCAGATAACAACATTACAAGAAGAATACATACAATGTCAACTGACATGCAAATTCAGGTACAGAATGACTTGGAAATAGGTGACTGGTTCCCACTACACTTTGATGAGTCAACATATATATCAATTGGCAGTTATGATGATAATGGTATTTAGTGACCACTACAAATGAAGAACTACTGAAAATATTGCCCATGAATGGATGAACAACAGGTAGAGAAATCTATAACATATTCAAGACATATGCAACGTCCACAAGCTATCTGCGATCACCATTTCTGATTCCTTCGTTAATACCAATCATTGCTGGTGCCGTATTGGCACCAGCAATGATTGGTATTAACGAAGGAATTGTTGCTCTCTGAAACAAGGTGAACCCTTTCCAAACTTTATATCGTACCATTGTATTATCCACCAAGAAGTTTTGTGTGCTAAAGTGCTTCCGTTTGCACCATATAATGGATGTAGTTATTAAAATAATAAACTATTAGAACAGCGCATTTGAAACACTCTCTTTCAAGGCCTTACTAGAGGATACTAAAAATAAACAATCTGACATTATATTACCTACAGAAGTACGATGGCTCAGTAAAGGGAAAGATTTGTAAGCCTAATTGAAGAGATACACAATTCTCCAATCCAGAAATCAAACATTGCTCAACTATGCGACTCTTGGTGGTTGGTGGATCTAGGTTTTCTCAAATACATCACAGAAAAAAATATTTAAACCTGGAGCTTCAGGGAAACAGACATCTAGCTAGAATGATAGGTTCTATACATTCATTTAAAGCAAAACTTGTTTTATGGATTTCTCACCTGAAGATGGAGGCTTTCACACCTTTCCCAAATATGAGAAAATGATAGGTGGCAGTGACTTTAACCCGTCACCATTTGTAATCCACCTTCCACCAGTTTGAAAAAACGATTTCAATGTTTTACTATCATGGAGCCAATAATCACATTTTTGTCAAACCTATTTAGTTGCAACGTAAATATTACAGCATCTTGATGATTCTTACGAACAGCCAATAATCCAATAAGCCAATAATCACATTTTTGTCAAACCTATTTAGTTGCAACGTAAATATTACAGCATCTTGATGATTCTTACGAACAGCCAATAATCCAATAAGCCAATAATCACATTTTTGTCAAACCTATTTAGTTGCAACGTAAATATTACAGCATCTTGATGATTCTTACGAACAGCCAATAATCCAATAAGCCAATAATCACATTTTTGTCAAACCTATTTAGTTGCAACGTAAATATTACAGCATCTTGGTGATTCTTACGAACAGCGATATTACTCTACTCTTCTATCTATAAGGCATTGGTTAATGAAGTTCAATGCGAAAAATCACATTGACTTTGAGATTTGTAGGAAATTTTGTTGCATAGGAATATAAATTTGGAAATTGTATATAGGAAAACATTTGTATGGTAGGGTTATTTTATATAAGATTTTTGTTTTTCGTTTAATGTTCAATATCAAGTCCAACTATACATTTCGTGGGACATTTGCATAAGAATTTAAACTTTTAGACTTGTTTGGCATTACCTTTCTGTCGGGATTATGTTTCGCTACCGATTTAAAAAGTAGATGACTTTTTTAATTAAAAATTTGATAACTTCTTTATCTTTAAAGATATTTCGATGAAATTGTGTATGAAAGTTGGGGGGAGGTATGAATATTTTGATGTAGTGAGTTATGTGCGATCCGATTGTTTGTTTACGTTTATAAACAAAAAACATGGTTTTGGTTTAAAAAAAACACGTGTTTGGTTCCAATTGATTTAAAATTTTAATTCTTGACCGATTTTGCTGAAATTTAATTAGAATCTTGGGGAAACACCCGGAATTAAAAGATGGTGAGTTATGACCGATCCGATTGTTTGTTTACATTTTATATGTAATTTAGAATTGAATAACTTCTTTAATTTAAATTAAATTGTGTGCATGGGAAGTATGTTCAAAAACATTAAAATAAGTTTTCCGCCTTTATACTTTTGAGATTTTATGCATCATTTCACATAGGAATTTTATTCATTTTGTTTCGTGTTTATCAGTTTTGTTTATATGAATTACTTTTGTTTTGTGTATTTGACGTTGGAACTCGAGCATTATGTTCAAATCAAACTATAAACTTGCCTTGATTTTTTCCCATAATTTTAAAAATAATGTTTTTTCCATACGTTTTAAAATAATGTTAAAACTTTTTTTTCAAATGGTAAAAATAGCACTAGTGTACAGCATTTTAAAAATAATTTAGATAAGTTTAAAAATAATGGAAAGAGCATGAGCTTACAAGGACATTTTGGGAATCTGTTTGGTGAGATTTTCAAGAAAGTCTGATCTGTAAATTGTGTTAAATTGTAGATGTTGTTTGTATTTATGTAGATTGAATATGTTTTTATGAATGTTGTATTTGTTTTGAAGTTAATGTGTAAATATTGTGTATCGTTGGAGATGCCTAAATGGGCATAATAATAAATAAATAATAATATAAACAATTTCTAAAAACTTGCTGTTTCGCATTAATTTGTTTTCTGCATTATTTTAAATAGGAATTAAATAGTATTATGTATGATATTTATTATTAAATCCAAATATAAATTTGACTTGAAAAGTAAATGGTGCCCTACGCACTAAAGTGAAAGTGCTCTTCGACACAAAAAGTTTCTGGACCCCTTATCTAGATAAAAACAATCTCGATAGACGCCACTGTAGGGTTGGCGTAAGAAAACAACAATTCATAGACGCCATCGGGGGGGTTGGCATAAGAAAAAACTAGCTCGATTAAATAGTATCTAGATATTTTCCTATACCTTTTCCGGAGCAAGTTAAAAATTAGAGCAAATAGAGTAAGGTAATGAAAAACTACGACATGCAAATTAAAGACTACAAGCAAATTAAAAACTACTGCAAGACTATTAAAAACTGAAGCTAGCAATTCAAAAAATACAGCGAGCAAATTTAAAAATATAGTAAGAAAATTAAAAAATAAAGCGAGAACATTAAAAACAACAGTAATAATATTGAATCAACGAACATGAATAATCACATAATTACATTTACTGCTTCAATCGCTGCAAATGTCAATTTATTTTAATTAAATTAATTGAAATGTGTCTATTAATATAATTCATGTGTTTTTTCGTTAGATCCCACCAAAAGCTAACGCCTATAAATTTTAAATCTGACCCCACCCAACCTCCCAAAAGTTAAATTGCACTTTTTCTCGCCGAATGGGTCTTTATCGTTTGTCCCCGAAACAAAACCTAAAACTCTACACCTAACTCTAACTCCTAACCCAGTTTATCGAATCAAACTTAACATATTTATTCACAATGGTAATGCAATTCTTGGCTTGGTGGGGAGTAACGAGAAAGCACTAAAATAATTTGCGGTATATTGCTATATTTTTCTTATTTTAAACTTTTGACTTTAGCCTCTTCTTAGGGTAATGTTGTAAAAATCTGACAACTTGACTTATCTGGAACTCAACTAAAAAGATATGCAAGACTGTCCTTTCTCTCGAACGGTGAATCTGGTGATCTTGAACCCAACTAAAATAAACGTACAGGTTAGGGGTTAGAGTTAGGAATAGGATTTTCTTTTTCGTGGCGTGGACTAACAATAAAGACACAGCATTTTGTTTATTTCTTTGGGGGTGGGTGTGGGTCGTACTTTAAAATACTGAACCTTAGTTTTTGGTGGGGACTGACGAAAAGGATCCATGGATTTTATTAAGAGACAAGTTTCAACTAATTTAATTAAAAAATGAACCCTTCATGTTCAATGATTCAGTTTTTTGTCGTTGTTTTTAATTTGCTCGTTTTATTTCTTAATTTGCTTGCTGTATTTTTTAATTTGCTTGCTGTATTTTTTAATTTGCTCGCTGTATTTTTTAATTTGCTCGCTTTATTTTTTAATTTGCTTGCTGTATTTTTGACAATCTACATAGACACCATCGGAGGGTTGGTGTAAGAAAATAACAATCGGAGGCTTGGCGTAAGAAAATAACAATTTGTATAAATCTCGATAGACGCCAATGGGGGGATATTTTATAATTAAGCACAATTGGCAGCTTTGGGTTTACTTTTTATAAACAGAGACTTCATAAAGATGTGGTTCATCTGACAAACATTTGAAGATGAGCGCTCAGAGCGTTGGCAAATTAAAATTCAATTAGGAAAATATTTTGTAACCTAAGCTTAATCTGGCATAAGTTTACAATTGTAAAAGTAAATAATTAACAAGCATAGTTTTGTGTGGCATATGGCTTCAATAATAGAGCATTCAATAAAGATGCGACTCATTAGCAATAACTAGCTAGGCTAATTTGCTAATTACCGCTCTATAACAGGCGCCCTCAGAAAATATATACTGAACTAAAATTAATCTGGCACAGTGATATTATAATGGAGCACCCAGTGAAGATCGAACTCACTAGTAATTGCCTCCGAGATTATCTAGCTCTCGCTTTACAACGTGTCCTTAGTAAATCCTTAATAAGCTTAGTTTGGTCTGGCACAAGGCTATACGATTTGAAATTAGTATGCTAATCATCACTTCAAGACAAGCGGCTCAAGTAAATACAGTGGTTCCCCCTGATCCGTGGTTTCAGTTATCCATGTTCAACCCCAGAAAGAAATAATTCATAAGCCTGACCTGATATTTTTATTAAGTTGTACTTCTTCACGTCGATCACAAAGCTTACTCCCAAAAACATATTTGAAAAACAACATATTTATATATGGTATTTATTAAAGGGTTGGGAGAAAAGAGAATGGGTAATGAGCACCACATGAATGTTGTTAATAAGATACAATGATTCAGGCATCCATATGGCTATATTGACCATAAGCCAAAAGAATCTTATATCGTTAGATTTGTCTTGTCACCAGTTGTCATGTCAGTGAATCATAGTAGCCGATTGTTGAGCCTAACTACGTGTAGGTTGTCGTCAGCTACTATGTTTCCAGCGTTGTTATAATTTGGATGGTACAAGTTGATTACTTTTAGTCAAGTATGTTGTACTCATGGTTGCCAGTTGTCTTTTGTCACACAAGACCAGATTTGGATCGTTTTGAGACCAAATTAAGTAGCTTCAGTACCAAAATAATCAAATAACTTAAAATCCATCCTCAGACTAAGCTTTAAAGAAAATGGCTTAAAATACATATTTTTTTTTTATCTATTGTTCATGTATATTTATGTCGTATCATATCATTCTTGTTTAAGGGATTGTTATCTTTTGTAAACATTTCTCAGTACCAAATCATTATTTTCGGAACCAAATAGCTTTGTCCAGTATCAACTTTGCCCAATTTTGGTCTTGAAAAATACCAAATGGTAACCCCCGGTTGTACTTTGGATGTTTTGCGAATATGATGTATCTTTTTGATACTAAGATTTGTTAGTTATTTTCTGTGCAGTCACACTTCAGTATATGAAATTGTTGAGTTTTCCACGTGTCCTTGGTGTCAATTCAATCTAAGTGTTATTGTTGTCAATGACTGATTTGCAAATCTCGTACTTGGGAAACTTGTACGACCACGTAGGATGCGTAATTCACGTAGGAAACTTAGGATGCTCGAATTTCACTAGTTCTACCGTTTGTATACACATTAGGTTGTGTGAGAGTCAAAGTGGTCGGAGGATGACGTCAGCATGGGTTGTAGTCGTAGGGTAGTTACAATGCCACTTGTTCACCCAATCATATTAGTAATAAGATCCATATAATTGGATTAGGCTTAGGAGATGTTTTTGAAGAAATAACAACCGATTAAAAAAAAGGCCGGACACGAGATACCAGGAAAGAAGAGAGAAAGAAAAAAGAAGGAAGAAAGAATGAAAAAAGAGAAAGGGAGAAGAAAGAGAGAGAGAAAAAAAGATGGAGTCAGGAAGAAGGGGAGAAAAGGAGGAAGGGGAAAGGAGGTAGAAAGAAAGAAGGAAAGAAAAACCGGGAGAAATAATTCGAAAGAATCATTGTATAATAATACCAACATGAGGAAGGCCGAAGGGTAGAGTTGCCGAAACATTGTGATAAAGACAAGAAAGATGAGGAAACTGGTCCGAAAGAATCATTGATAATAGTAAGAATACGAAGAAGGCCGGTGCGTAGAGCGACTGAAGAGCTGTCGTAAAGACAATAAAGACGAGGAAACTGGCCCCAAAAAATCATTGTATAATATTAATAACATGAAGAAAGCCGGAAGATAGAGCGACCGAAACGTTGCGATAAAGACAACAAAGACAAGGATATTGGTTCGAAAGAATCATTCTATAATAGTAAGAAGACGAGGAAGGCCGGAGGGTAGAGCGGCTGAAACATTATATTTCTCTGTAACATCTTTCAAGGGGGATAACTATTACATGCTGATTATTGAGTAATCTCCCTTATTTATTTATTATTTGCAATTGTGTAAGTAATCCAAGTTCATTCTAATTGAACATACAGAAAATACAGAGCAGCATGATGTTTTTGATATGTTTTAAATACAGTGCAATTGTAAATACTTTTTTTTATTGACATGGGCAAACTAGTACATTTAAAAGATCTAATGCAGAAGAAAAGAGTAACATTTTTTCAACGAACGACGTGTTCGGATTATTAAATTGCCGAGTTATTTAAACTAAAACTAAATATTCGCCCGTTAGATAAACAGATAGATGTAAATCAAATAGTTAATTTAATTTGTTTTTAAAATTTGTGACTTTTAGAGTTTTTTTACGATTTCGGAAAAATGTTAAATGTACATACAAAAAATAAAATAAACAAATGTCATTCATCCTTTTACTCTCAGCCCTTCTCTAAGAACGATACAAAAAACCAGCAGCCGTTAAACAGTCATTCTCTCTACTTACTCTCCCTTCATCACTATGAACGATATGAAGTCTCCACTCCAACCAGCAAACATTCATTCTCCCTGTTTCTCTCCCCTGCTCTCTATGAACGATTCCCCACTGATTATTTTCAACAGCACACACAGGTCGTTCAGCTGGAAAAAAGGGCACAAAAGATGTGTCCATTTTAGAATTAATTAACATTTTAAATCAAACCCCGTCCTAAAAACAGGGTGATTTTCAAAAATTAATTTGCTAAAAACCTTTCCCGGGGTCACATTGGTACACACAGAAAATATCATGGGATCATGTTGTGTGGTTTTTGCGGTAGGCTGTCACATACGGACGGACAGACAGACTTTTGATGCATTATAATACAATACTGCCGTCGTTTTTGACGGCATTTGTAAACAAATACATTTAGAAAAATCTAAAGCAGGAAAAAAAGTAAATATTGTTTTCCAACAAACGACATGTTCGGATTATGAAAAAATGCTGAGTTATCTAAATGCTGAGAGAAAAATAAGCCACGAGATATCATCTCCGTCAACAATATGAGCCTCTTGAATGAAGATAATAAACAAATTCTTTTGAAGAATAAGAATAAAGATAAAAAGAGAATAGATTGATTGACAAAGTAGATATATCGATCGGGAGACACCTGGATTAATTCAGTCTTGAAAATACATTCGGTATGATGGTAAATAATCTCAAACGCAATAAATATCCATATCCATATCTTCAAGCTTATA
>VCCN01001050.1:273143-283298 GCA_006491835.1 Architeuthis dux | reverse complement strand
ATAGATAGATAGATAGATAAATAGAGGGTTGATTGTACGAAGTGCTACCAAAACGTTCGAGGAATTTCAATCTTTACTCTACACACACTCTTGTGGCCTTATGCCAGACGAAGCTCAGCTTAGTAGATATTAATATACGGGGATGAGTAATAAAAGTACCCAAAACAAATGTAAAAAAAAATGATTTGCAATTTTGCCTTTTCATCCGAACAAAATTTGATTAAAAAGTTTTATTCATATTTACAAACTGTGCTTCGCTAAAAGTACAAGTCCTCTAGTCCGACCTTCTTTTAATCAGACAAAAAATTGATTAAAACGTGATTAAAACGCAGTTACTATTTGTGTTTGCATCAATCCGATCTACAGGTACAAATCCTGTAATCAGACTTTACTTTAATCTGATCAAAATGCATCTAAACCTTTCTATTCACATTTACTATTTGTTTTTGTTTCTATCAATCCATTACTGCTTTTCAATGCAGCGCTTGTGGATTAAGATTTCTCAACCATCAGTCCCCAACACTAACCAACTAAGTCTTAAAGTGCACATTTTATGCAGAGTTCTTAATATTTAACGATCTCCGGGAAACACCAAACAATGAGTCATTTTCAATCCTTTACTCTTGACTTTATTCCTATCCATACACACACCGATCCATATTGTATCCCCACTTGCTGCTGTTACTTCTACTATCGCGACCGCAGCTATTGCTACTGGTGTGGTTACTAATGGAAATGCTATTGTTGCATGCTGGCTGTTTTCTCTTCCATTCGATACACCCCACCCCACTCTCTTTCTAGATTTGTGTTTTTTAATCTCTCTCTTCAACGGATGATATAATTTTGTAGTCACTTCATCGACGAAGCAGACGTCAATAAGGTCGGACCGCTCCCGACCGAAACAATTATTTTCCAGCGTGTTTTACATATCTTTTTTTGTTGTTGTTTCGAACATCTCGCTTTTTTAACACTATTCCTTTTACAATCACTGCACTTCTCTCAACATCGATTTCTCTTTTTTTCGTTTCTTTTTACCTTTCTTTCTTTCTTTCTTTCTTTCTTTCTTTCTTTCTTTAATTCTGTCTTTCTTCCTTCTTTGCTTGCTTTCTTTCTTCCTTTCTTCAATTCTGTCTTCCTTCCTTTCTTTCTTTCTTTCTATATATTTGTTTCGTTTTTAAAATTTTATAATTAAAAAAAATATTTTTGGTTGGTTTACGCCCGAATACACGCCTATATGCGGGCGCGTACTTTCAGGGCTGAAGGGCTCTATCTGCTCTAATTAGCTGGGGTCCAGGAAGTAGATTCATGCCTCTCCCAAGGGCATTAGTACGAAGGGATCACAAATTTGAAATCGGTTTGCCGATTCCAATTTCCCATGCTGTTGGCCGTTATGGCACTCCGCACCTCCCCACCATATAATTACTCCCAATACACACGAATATTGAAAAGTTTGTGTTTTTCTGACTTACAGACCAACTCTCTCTCCCCCCTCTCTCTCTCTCTTTCTTTCTCTCTCTCTCTCTCTCTCTCGCTCGCTCGCTCTTCTCTTATTAACAAGCGCGTGCACGTTATGGCCAAATCGCGTTGAACACATCGGTTCTCGTACGATCACCGAAGTTAAGTAACGTTGAGACTGTGGTCAGTACCTAGATGGGTGACCACCGTAAGCAGCTGGGGATAATGTAGAAAGCCCCCCACCCCGTGGCGATCTCGTTAATCCTCCTACGGATGTGACCGATCTCTACACTACGCTCAATAACGCACGCCATACCCCTGAGCCCTCTGACGGGTCTAGCTGCTAGCGATAAGAAATCAATGAATACGAACACACGCACACACACACACACACACACACACACACACACACACACGTGGTGAAAATTGCATTATTATCCTTTAGCATCTCCTATTAATTAATAGGCTATGGACTACGTCCGTAACGCCCTGTCCTAAAATGTATAACTCAGAAACTACTCGGTCGATCTTGACCAAAATTGGCAGGGATGCCGAATATCATGCAGGGATCCGATCCATACCGTGCATCGTAGCTATCCCTTGCATCGTAGCTATCCCCTGCTTCGTAGCTATACACGAGGCAGGATTCTAGTAATACATAATTATATAATGCGTGTTGTTTCCAAAAATGTTGAAACGCTTTGTTAATAGCAGTTCAGGTTATTACGCATATTTATTTAATCACAAACATAATAAAGAACTAGCATTCCCAGGGAAATTATGAATCACCTCCACTCATATATGCTGTGTTGGGGGTGATCGATTAAAAAGTTGGAAAAGGAGGTGATCAATGAATAAGTTACTTCTCACGCCTTTTGTTAGGCTGTGATCACTAAAAAAAGGTCCGAATTTTCAAAAAAAAAAACAACCGGACACACACTATCGACCAATTTAGCATAAACTTACATGGCATATTGAACCCACCTCTAAAACCCTATTTAGATGGGGAATTTTCAAAAAACAAAAAAACACATTTCCCCTACTCATTGAGGGGAGTGTATGTGCAAAATTTCAAGTTTCTACTATTAACGGTTAGGACTGGGCGAAGTCCGGATACATAGATAGATACATAGATACATATAGATGTCAGAACACATGAATAACCTAAACCCAGCAATAAACCAGTGTTGTGGGTAGCGGTGATTAACTAACGACTCTTTTGTATTTGTGCGATGAATCTATTCAATTGAAAAATGTAATCATAGAAAATATACAGTTTATCGGTTTATATCTTAGTAGTTACTCTTTTTCTGGACCATTTTAAATAAAGTACCATTTGAACATAAACGTTTCGGTCGAGACATGCTTCGGCCTTCTTCAGGTGTAAAATCCGAGTGTGATGGGGTAAACAGACGTTTTATTTTTAATGGGGATCACCCCCAGGGTCGGGTGTAGGACTGAACTTCGCACGTGTCTGACGAATGCGTTTAGTTCAATCGTCCGAAGAACCATTTGAATGTTAATGACCCTTCTCAAAACTATAGAAAATATCTCATCTCTTATTAAAAACATATTGTATATAGATTTTTGGAAATATCTTGTATAATATATATATATATATCTACAAATGAAAATAGAATAATATGTAATACAGGTCTGGTTAGTCACCCAATAGAAACCGCCACGCGACCAACGTCTTTTGGCAGCATGCCGTGTTGGGTGTGATCAATAAAATTGGAAAAAGGGGTGATCAATGAATAAGTTACTTCTTTCGCCTTTTGTTGGGAGGCGATCACTAAAAATATCCAAATTTTCAAAAAACAAGCGTAAACACTACCGGACACAAACTAAGGGACCAATTTAGTATAAACTTACATTGTAAATTGAACTCCCAATAAAAAACCTTTGTTTGTGGGGGGGGGTTAAAAAGAATTTTCTAGACATAATAAGGAGTAAATGTTTAAATTTTCAGCACCCTAGCTCCATTGGTGCGGTCTGTACGCGCGACACATACATAGCCAGCCAGGCAGACCCACTAAAAAACTGAAGAAACCTATGTTGATGTTGACTGTTTTGGTTGATGGTTTCTAATACATTTATTAGGCCTGTGGTCAGTATTGAAGCCCAGGTAAAAGTCTGGATTTCGAATGCTGTAAATATCAATACAAACTCACCTCGGCGATGGTTAGTTCGACTTGCAGACCAGTTCGCTAGTTACTGTGACCTTGTGCCAAACTAAGCTGACCTTAGTGAAAGTGAATTAGTGAAAGTGAATAACATACACCTGTTCGCACACTACACACGTATTTGATACCGATTAACGCCTGCACCCAAGGCGGACGCGAGCTGATATCGACGTACCAGCGGTGAGTGCACACACGCATATATACCTAAAAGTAGTAGCCCGTCATGATCTACGCTCACACCCACTCTCTCTCTCACTCTCTCACTCTCTCTCTCACTCTCTCCCCCCTCTCTCTCTCTTTCTCACACACACACACACACACACTCTCTCTCAATAACAATGCCATAAAATAGACACATATGCACAAACACACATTTGTATACATTCCTACTCTACCATAAATTGGAAACTCACACCCCTACCACCCTCACACTTCTCTCTCACGCACACACACATACACACACTTAATAACGTTGCCATGAATTAAACAATCACACGCGGGCCCGCGCACACATGCTCTTTTGCCAATTCTTCTTTCACTTTCTACTTTCACTTACTATATTCAATTTCTACTTTCACTTTCTATATTCATTCTCTACTTTCACTTTCTACATTCATTTTCTAGTTTCACTTTCCCCCGATTGCTCTCCTTCTCTTCTCCTTCTCGTCCTAATCTTCTTTCTTTCTCTCATATTTTGTAAACATTCCTTCCTGCCTTAGAATTGGATTTTCAATCGATGCTGTAGATTCCGGTTATCGAAAAACTACCGACGACAATCCAGCCATTATCAATACACGCTCATAGACATACTCGTGTAACTTTCTTCACTCTTACAGCCGGTGGTTTAAAAAGTTCTAAGTTTATAGTAATAAAATCATTTACAAATCGTTTCTATAGTAAAATCATTAGCGATGTATTTAAATTATGCATATAATAACCATATTCTGTCAGTAACACTTGCCTTAATCTCTGACCACTGACAATCCCTTTCTTCCTGATTTTCAATACATTTCTATAGTCAAATCATTGACAATGCAGTTTCATTATAGATATAATAGCCCTATTCTGTTAGTAAAGCTTACCCTAATTCCACTGACAATCCCTTGCTTCCTAATTTCCAATGCATTTCTCTAGTAAAATCATTTGGAATGCATTTACATCACATTTACATCATATAGTGGGTAACGATAGGCAAAAGCCGAAACCTTGACCGAGCATACCAGGTTCAAATGCAGTCAGTGTTAAAATATAACAGTGATTATCGTTTCATTTCGCCCCTGCTGTCAGCATTTTTAGAATGTCAGACAACAACTGGACATCACCACATCGTGAGTCGTGATGTCCAGTTGTTGTCTGACATTCTTTCAACATGGGCTGCCTCTCTTGTGCTCGTTGAATGGTTCTTAGTTTGAGAGCCAATCTTTTGGTTACATTCCATGTTTCAGCTCCATAGGTGACTATCGGTAGGTTGCATTGGTTGTAGACACTTCTTTTAAAGATTAATGGGATCTTCTTATTCTTGAAGGTTGAACTTGCTCTGTCGAAAACTTGCCAACCTAAAGTGATTCTTTGTTTGATTTCTTCTTTCATGGAGATTCGTTGTCCCAGGTAGACGTAGTGGTCTACTTTCTTTAGCTCTGCGTTAAGAGTACCTGCCAGATCGTAGATGGGGCTGTGCCAGCGGGTCACAGGATGAAAATAAAAGAAAGCGAAAAATTAGAAAATATCAGAACCTTTCCCATAAACTGAGAAACCTGTGGAACATGAAAGTTGGGGTCATGCCTATGATAGTTGGGACACTTGGAGCCGTGCCAAAAACACTGGCAGTGAGATTTGATAAATTAAGAATTCGAGGAAGAATTGATATTGTCCAGACCACGTGGGTGCTGGTGTCTGCAATGAAACCAAGAAATGTGCTGAAGATTTGAGGTGACTTGCTGTCACTCAATCTCCAGCGATAACCATCAGACATCTAGCATGAACATGCAAATTCACGAAAGTTAATAATAATAAATATTATATACGAGGGTGGATCAATAAGTCCGTAGGCTGACATGTAACTATTAGCTGAATTTAGATCTGAAATTTTCATTGTATAATGTATCGATCTATGTAATTAATATTCACCATTGATTTAAATACATTTGTTATGTAGTGTCTTTAAAAGTTGGACTGCATCGCTGTTTTGTTCTTTTGTTCGTAGATTAGCTGACCACAAAACAAAACTCGGAACATGGGACACGAAACCGAAACTCCTTGACGAGATCGAAGAGGGTAAGAAAGACTCGGGAGAGATGAAATACTGTTGTGCACCGAGGGTGCAACGTTTTTCTGCATTGTTGGTTCCCGACGCATTGTAAAGTTGTAAAGGAGAACAGTGCATGCCAGCCGTAAACGACTCGAGTTTTTCGGACGATTGAACTCATTCTTGTTGTTAACACGACGTTTCGGTCGATCCATTCTCCGGCCTTCTTCAGGTGTACTATCCGAATGTGATGGTGACAAACAGAATTGTTTCTCCAATTGTTATCCGAATCGTACGTTATAATCGTTGCTACAATTGGAGAAAAAATTCTGTTTAGCACCATCGGATAGTACATCTGAAGAAGGTCGGGGGAATGAATCGACCTAAAAGTCGTGTTAACAACACAAACAACAAGGAGGAGTTCAATCGTCCGAAAAACTCTTTGAATGTTAATGACTCTTCTCGAAACTACAGACAATACAAATACAACATCCTTGTTTATAAGCAATGGAAGGTTGTTTATTAATTGCCCCCGATTTATTTGCATCATGGGATCCTGGTTTCATAAAGACGTGAAGCCGTCGTTGCAAAGGTCACTTGCAGGTTTCTATATTCAAAGGTCAATTCCTAATTTCAACGTATTGATACTTGGAAGACTGGCACGTCTTCCAGACTACTATAGGGTCCCAGATCTACTTAGACCCTTTCTTTCTCTCTATGCATCCCAAGCATCTTTTTTTGTTCCTCGCTGAGGCTGGGAATGCGACCATGTCGTGGTTACCCTTTCTTTCTCCCTTTCATAGATTTAGTAGTCTATCACAAACACCGATTCTCTCCGAACCCGTCATAGGTAATTAACAGTTTGACCAAATCGGCTGGTCAAACCAACCCAACCACTACCTGGCTGATCTCTCGGTTCGACTGACTGACAACTCAATTTAGAAAACAATCTTTATTGGGATTCCAAGAGAGTTCAGTCCCACCCACAATACCGCACCAACGAATCAGATCACAAAAACTGAGAAAACCAGTTTGGTTCGCTTCGTTGTATATCAGAACAATCTCCAACTCAAACAAAGCCCCGAATTCATATCTACCTAATTACTTTCTTAGGATCTGGGTGAGATATCTTATCTACTTTAATGTCTTAAGTTGAGACTCACTGCCTGGATTGAAATACACATAAAAATCTTATCAACAATCTAAGTGTTTTTTTGTTTGTTTGTTTTATCTATGCTGAAGAAAAAATAAACCCTTTCCCAAGACAGGTCAAATTACATACTCAAAATTGTTGTTGGCACACCCGCAAAACTTGTTGCTACATACATATTTTATACACGCGCGCATGCACTCATACGCATACATATTGCTACACATTGACAAGCTAGGAGATTATGTTGAAAAATGAATATTTGTCTAAGATAGATGCTTTTTACATTATTATGACACGGTTCTTTAAAAAAATGCAATAAAACAAAATAATATAAATAAATACAACAAAACAAACAAAAGCAACAAACTTATTTCTCACTTTTGTGATTTTTGGTTTTGTTTTCCTGCAGTCAAAATATGGAATCTTGGCACAGTTTTTGAAAATGCTACTAGCATGCTAGCAGAAAGCATCAAGTCGGTTTCTCCATTTTGATTCCAAGTTCAATAACGCAGAGAACCCCGCTTCGCACAAATAGGTAATTGTGAAATGAACCATAACTTTCATTGCCTTAACAACAATTCGGCAAAGGATGATTTGATTGAATTCCAAGAAGACCCAAGAAACAAAGCGGATTTCGAGAAGTCTGGCCCGGATATCAAACAGTAAGCAAATTTCATTTTACACTAATTTGGAACTAGTGTAAAATGAAATTTGCTTACTGTTTGATATCCAGGTCAGACTTCTCGAAATCCGCTTTGTTTCTTGGGTCTTCTTGGAATTCAATCAAATCATCCTTTGCTGAATTGTTGTCACTGTCACAAAGGGTTTGAGATCCAAAGCGATTCCTCGGCAAGATCTGAGAAGTAGACGTCGAAATTGCAAATTAAGACTTCCAAATGATTATTGATCTCATTGAGTATATTAACAGGCAATGTTGTGTCATTGTTAATAATGATATCATCAAGAGTTGGAATGTTTGCAAGGTTTCCGCTCTCCAAACGGCGATTCCAAACAGGTAATTTTCTTATAAATGCCACGACCTTTCCCTTGGCTTGAATTATGTCTACATCCCTCCCCTGCATCGACATGTTTAGATCGTTCAGAACATGAAAAATATCGGCCACATACCCAAGACAAACAATAAAATCTTCATCTTCAAAATAGCTTTCAAGAAGCGACTGGTGATGCGTAAGAAATTCGCGAATTTCACCTCAAAGTTCAACCTCATGTGCGACGCCCGGTCACGACTCAACCAACGTACTTCTGTGTGATATAATAAAACAGAATGTTCTGCGCCAATCTCATCAGAGAACTTTTGAAACAGCCGATGGATGATTCAGTGCTTGACCACGAATAATGTTAACTGTCTGCACAGCTATTCCAATCACTTCTTTAAGTTTCTTCGGGAAGGTTTTAGACCCCAATGCTAGGCGATATAGAACACAGTGTGTGCTCAGAAGATGCGGAGCTCTCTCCCTGACTAGAGCAACGAATCTAGATATTTTTGACAAGTATGCCCCATTCTAACTCAGGGCGATCGAAAAACAGATTGGATCAACTGGAACGTATCTTTTGCTTTGGTTGTAGTTTCAAGTCGATCACAGAATTAAAAGAAAACTCTTCCTTGATCTTCTTTTCATGAACATATCGTACAAATACAAGCAGTTGACTGTAGTTTGATACGTCAGTTGATGCATCGAGGTGCATGCGGATTTTTGCTGGGCTGACTATGTCGTGACCCATTTCTTTAATTCTCTGGTATTCAGTGTCATTGGACAATGGCACTTCTTTCAGTTTTTTCTCTGCATCATCTCCCAACACGATTTTAACCATTTTCATCTCCATTTCCACACCATTTTAACCATCTTTTCCCAATTATGTGGGGCTTCTTTTCTTTGGCAATCTTATACGGACTTATTAATGTGCATACGTAAATCGAATGACCACACACGCACACACACATATAAGGAGTCTTCAAAAAATGGAAGATTGGCGCAACACATTCTATTTCAATCTATTTCAATTGTCTGTCTCTATTCAGCCGACAGCTGAATACATATTCTATGTATTTTTGATTAGCAGTTTTTGGTCGGCGAAAAAGTTCGTTTGGTTTATTAAGTAAAAATAAAAGATAATATTATTTTAAAATTCTCGACTTTATCAAACTTTTCCACTATATTCTGCCATCTTTCAGGCAACTTCATAATTCCATCCTTCCAGAACTTTTCATCTTTCTAAGCAAAGAACTACTTTACGTGCCTTTTGCAATCTTCCAGGGATTTGATTTTGTATTCATTAAGAGAATTATGTAATTTTTAAATGTTAATCCGAAGGTGCAATATCTGGTGAATTTCGTTTTCTCTTTCTTTTTTCGCCAAACAGGATGCGAAGAGAGAAAGTAGTTTTGGCTACATACACTTACGTTAAGAAAAAAAATGTCTGAAATTCTTATTGTAATGGAGCTAACGTAAGTGTATGTAGCCAAAACTACTTTCTCTCTTCGCATCCTGTTTGTGTATATGTGATCGTGTTTTCGTTTGCTGTCTGCTGCTGGAACAGGAAAGAAAGAAAGAAGGCGAAAAAAGAAAGAGAAAACGAAAGGAAGCGAAGAGAGAAAGAAAGCTGGGCTTATTTACACTAAGATTAAATAATGTGTGGACGATGGAGGGAGAGAAATCAACATTTTGTCCTGCAGGGTTTTGCATTCATGATTTTCTAAAATACTGTTTACACTCAGATTCTAATTTAAACTATTTAAAATTACTAAATATCTAAAAATTGAAACGCCCAAAGGTCCGCTCGTCATTCATTTAAAAAAAAATGAAATAGTGTTAAAATTATGAATAAAATTAAAATGTTATTATTCTAATACATCAACATTTGAAAGTTTATTTATTTTTTCACAATATGAAATATGAATATTTTGAGACAATAAATGTACAGCTTCAAAGGTAAAACTGAAAATAAATATAAAATTACATAAAACTGGCCGAAAAACCCTTCCGTGGTGACTTTAAATAAATTTAATTTTCTACTACGTTAGGTTACGATTGAGTATACTTCCTGAAAGAAAAAGTCTCCATCCACTCATCCTTATATATTTGCATCAACACACA
>VCCN01001050.1:143161-163466 GCA_006491835.1 Architeuthis dux | reverse complement strand
ATATATATATGGACAAGCGAAGTGAGTTACTTGTTTCACGTTTAATACGATTTTCAAACTGAAATTCGGACAATTTATTGTGTCCATTACTACTAGGTGTAACCAAGCAACAGAAACCAGATGACAACTTAAGAATATTACGTTTATTACTACTAGTTGTGAACGAGCAACAGAAAGGAAAATTAAGTTAAAAGTAATAACAATGCTTCATCTAGGAATTCAGATAATTTAACTCTATTGTGTCTTATTACTCTTAGTGTAAATAAAATTCCCCCTCTCCATCAATAGCCGAATACATTGATCATGTGTATATACAATGTTTGTAGACAGTGTAAATAATTCATACGCATGCTCTGTAGCACGAAATAAAATATCCATTGTTATCGCCCAGCCTGTAGGTTCATTGTTCGCTAATGCGTTTTGTCCAGCAGTAAACTTATGATGGCTGCTGCTGATACAGGGTGTCCATAAAGTAACCATCTATTATAATACGTATGTTTGAGAGGATATAGCTTCAAATTTTAATTATTAGTTTCTGCATGTAATTGTCTATGTAGCTACAGATCTCAAAGCGGCCTACTGCTTCTCGAAATACACTTCAGGTCAAACATCATCGGAACTGCCTCATTAATACGATTCTGAAGCGCTACATCTCTAATTCTTCTTCGGTGAACTTCAGAATTAATGAAGCCTCAGGCAAAAGAACCTATGGTTGTTAAATCTGGAGGCAGCACTGTCCAAGTTTGAGGTCCTCAACGACCAATGCATCGACCAGGAAAACGATTGTTGAGATAATCCCGACAATTATGGCATAATGGCATGGTGCTCCATCCTCTTGAAATACCACTGTTTCAAGAATGCCATCCTGACAAAGTTGGGGTTCGAGGAATTGTTGGAGCATCTCAAGGTATACGGTTCCTGTACTTGTCGCCTCTTATTAAAAAGAAAGGACCACACACCTTTACCGCTGAGCCATACCACAACCTTTCAATATGGTACCCAATGCTTACTCCGCTAAGCACCCAGAACAAGGACGAGGAACCTCTCCTTGAGGTTAAGGGGTTACGGCCAAATCATGTTGGTACACTGGTTCAATTGACATTTCCGTCTCTGAACAAAATTATTCCAATAATATCCTCACTTTGAATTTGATCAGTAAGTTTGGCACACGTGGTTGCTCTTCGTGGATAATCTTTTTCTTGCAAGTTATGAAGAATTGAATGTGGTAACGCTTTTTTATGTAAATCAAAACGTAGAATTTTGTGAACCATTCTCTTTTCGAATGGTTAATCTGCAGGATGCCCTCTGAATCGATAATTTTCGTTCCTATTCGAATGATCCTTGAACAGATTCAGTTGTTTTGTCATATTTTCTTGGGTGGTCAGATTTTTTCACGTCATACACAGATCCAATTTCTCTTTAATGAATCACGAATAGCCTGGTCTCTTGAAATCTGTTTTATGGGATTGTCTCTCGATTTTTACTCTAATTCCATTACATTTCATTGTCTATCGTCTTTAATCAAACTTGTATATGCATACGTACAGATTACCGTTGCCCAGTGGTAGAGTGGTATGGTCTGGTTTAATTCACCGCTGAGTTATACCAGAGAGTTTTAAAATGGTACTCGATGCCTCTCCACTAAGCACTCAGCACAAGGAGTAGGATTGAGAGACCCCCCCCCCCTCGGGGCTAATGGGTTACAGCCAAATCACGTTGGATACACTGGACCTCGTAAGACCACCGAAGTTAAGCAACGTCGAGCCTGGTCAATACCTAGATGGGTGACCATTGAGGAATACCAGATGCCGTAAGCTTTGACAGGTCTTGCCTACCGGACGTTGGACTTACTAATAATTGCCCATGTTTACTAAACCCCACTCAGTGTATAAGCGGGAAACGATTATACACACACACACACATATATATATATATATATATATAAGTGGCCGCGCATGATAAGTGCCCAACGAACCACTTTTAAAAAGTTGATATTTTCGTTATTTTCAGAGCTACTCAGTATTTTTTATTTTAAAGCTTGAACAATCTGTATTATGATTCATAGTGTTCAAGCTTCAAAATAAATAAAAACCGAGCATAGTAGCTCTAAAAATAATGAAAATAACTTTTAAAAAATGCTTCGTTGGGCACTTATGCGCGGCTTTATGCCGGCTGGTCTGTCAAAGGGTCATAAGTAAGCCTCTCATATTCAGCTCGAACTCAATGCAACATAAAAGGTGACCCTTGCTTGTTATTACAAAATATTATTACAATCACACATTGACTTAAGTCCGACCGACTTACGTCCGATCACAGATACGTCCCCATAAGAGCTTAAAACCTGTGGATTACGGAATTTCAGTCATTGCGGTTTAACGGCTCAACTGCGAATGATGAACATATACGTCATGTTATTGCTAGCTTGCTAAAGAGAAGTCAGTGTATACGTCACGTTCGTTTCAAGCTCTACAGTTCTCCAAACAGGGAAGGAGAGCAGAAGGTAAAAGAGCAGACACCTCACTGGGTTGAACTAATGACTTGGTGAAAGAAATGTAATGGATGACATTTGTTCCTTTCTCTCCGGAAAGGCAAGAAAGACGTATGTACAATGTAGTGGTTTAGGTAAGCATGCATATGTCATATAATCTTATGTTGTGCAGTGCGTATGTTTCACTTCCCCTATAATGTTCGACTTACGCCCAGCTTGAGTTGCGTCCATACTACCAGAATGAAATCCGGATGCACGTGAGACACATGGCTGTATTTTGATGAAGTGAGTCTTTAATCTTAGCATAATAGTCCACATTTCGTGCAAGCCAGAAGGAATTTCTATGTATAAGTTGTCCGGAAACAACTGTCATCGCCAGTGCGATTGAGGCTCTTTATAACTGATATTTTAGAGGCCTCCCCGCTTACCTTGTTCTTTAGCAAGACAAATTCATGGAAGGACGAGAAAGTAGATATATTTTTGGTTTTCCTCCAAATAATCCTTTTAAGTACTAATAAGACTTTTAAGTACTGGAAAGTATCCAGCCATTAATATTAACGAAAAAAAGAAAAATAGCCTACCTAGGGCAATGTTACTTTAGACCCTTTCAAAATACTTCTCTTGGGATCTAACACCTTTGTCAAAGCGTCCCTTCCACTCTTCAAAAAAGCCTGCAAAGTCCTCTTTCATGATCACCATCAGCTGCTTCGTCACGTTCTCCTTAATCTCGTCCACAGTCTGAAATCTTTTGGGGAAACTACTACTTCTAGCAGCGACCCAAATCTGGACTGTGTTGGAGGGCCAACATATCTGGGTGATGCGATGTTTTGCCTAAAAACCCTGCACGAGACGTGAAGAATGACACGCTCGGTAATTGTGAATGCGATGGCCACACAGTACACCAGCTCACTCAATTGCGTCTCACTGCCGATCATGTAACTCCACGGGAGAGTATCTGTTGACACATGCACAATACGGTCTCCTCTGATTGGTTGCCAAGTTACATCAAAGCTTCGCAACCGATTCCTGAGATTATCAAAATGGCTGGACAGTCTTTGTATTCTAAACTGCAGTTGTTGTACCTCGCTTTTTGTTTCTCCCTGTCGCCTATTTTGGTTATTTCCAAAGCAATCGTTACCCCCGCAAGAATTCTTAATGAAACTAAAATGACATTTTACTTTCGTTGTTTATTTGACTAGCGCAGTGCCCATTCCAAAGGTGCACGTCGAGTAAGGTGCATGTCGAGTAATCGCAGTGCCTACACACATACAGAGATTTCTTCAATTGTAGTTAGATGTGACCCTTGTGCTCGGTGCTTTGCTGCTAAATTCTTAATATTTTATTTGATATTTGTGAGTGTTATGCATGTGAAGAGACATAAGACATATGTCAGTCCTACTTTGTCAATAATTTATTGACTGTACTAAAGCCACATTCAACCAAATATGAAGTTGGCAAGCACAACAATACTTTAACCATTTCAGACCACATGTTTGGATTGAGCTGTTTTGTTGTATTTGACAGCCACAATTCAATCATTTCAGTTCTTTTTAATTTGTATTTGCATTCACCATTGCATTTTAGTTCAATAAGTTCCTCTTGGATGTTCTCACTGACAGATTATATATCGCGCTCAAGAAATTGTACGTGACAATCTATTGTCCTCGGCTCAACTTTAACCCCTGTGGAGGCAATATTACCCCCATTGAAAATGACAGTTCTATCGAAAAACTCATGAGTTCGCACATACTACTACTATTTTTCATTCTTTCTGTTTGCCAGATACAATCTTAATTTACTTAGTGACAGGCCATCCATCATGGAATTTCTAAAGTCAGCTTCCTCCATCACGCTACTTGGTGTTCCCGAATCGTTGGCATCGCTTATATACCTTTACCTTCCAACAACTCGTCTTTTCACACTTTATTTTATCGACATTTTGTATTGTGTAAACGAATGAATTCGTTCGGTTTATTAAGAGAAAATAAAAGACAAATTATTTATTTTCAACATTATCTTTATTGAACAACATATTAACCTTTATTATTAATTATTATTCATAATTATTATTCATAATTATTATTATTATTATTGGATGAAGTAATTGTAACACGTTATTTAATTAAATTTTGACTAGTTTTTACTTTCATCTTTATTGTTTTTTTATATACAACTTTAAATTCGGACCGTTGTTTCTACGGCAACGAATAACATCGCGGTCGGATAATAAAGAATAAGCCTCACACCCTCATTGCCAACTAGACTCCCTATGGCAATGAGGATGCGAGTTCGATTCTCACCGGAGGCTTATTCTTTATTATCCGACCGCCCTATTATTCGTCGTCGTAGAAACAACGGCCCAAATTGAAAGTTGTATATAAAAACAACTGAAATTGAGATGAAGGTAAAAACTAGTCAAGATGTAATTAAATAACATACTAAACCTTTTGTACATTGTCGTCTGCCTACTTTCAGGCAACTTCATAATTCCGTCCTCCCATAACCTTTTACCTCTTTCGGCAAATAAATGCTCTAGCTACCTATTGCAGTATTCCAGGGAATTCTTGTGCCAGACTAAGCTTAATAAATATCAATTTGGCATCTCGTTGTGAAGTAATGGTTAGCAAGCTAGCCCCGTGGAGCATTATTTCTGTGTAGTGAGATCGATCCTCACTAGTTGACTCACGATATGGCCTTATGCTCTACTAAGCACAGCTTAGTAAATGACAATACGGGTAGTACTACTATTTATAAAATAATCTACGTTACTCTATTGGTTTGTAATGATCAATATAGAAATCTATGCAAAGTTAATAATAAACCATGTCGGTATAATACAAATTAGCATCGTGGCCAACATGTGATCCAATATTCGATAACATGAATATTTTATGTATCTGATAAAGGTCAGACGGTTAGATCTTTTGACAAACAAGTCACTGTACTTATTAAGCTACGGACCTGTTGACTTGCCTACATAGATATCTATGTAAAATAAATAAATAAACAATGTTGGTTGAATAGGAATTAGCGCTGTGGCCAAAATATGATGCAGTGTGTGATAAAATATGAATTTTAATTTCCGTCTGACAGAATTCCGATTCTTTATGCGATCTATGCACACAATGTCAGGAATAATTTCTCATGTGAGTCATTCATCGGTTGTTTGTATTGATACTTGCACAACTTGCACTGCAAACTTCGACTTGTTGCTCTTTATTGATCTAGAAATCGAATTATTCAGCTGATTGGTCTTGGATGGGTTATTGGTATTTAGTAACCTTAGTATTGGTCTTGGATGGGTTATTGGTATTTACTAAGCTTAATATTGGTTTTGGGTGGGTTATTGGTATTTACTAAGCTTAATATTGGTTTTGGATGGGTTATTGGTATTTACTAAGCTTAATATTGGTTTTAGATGGGTTATTGGTATTTACTAAGCTTACTATTGGTTTTGGATGGGTTATTGGTATTTACTATCCTTAGTATTGGTCTTGGATGGGTTATTGGTATTTACTAAGCTTAGTATTGGTTTTGGATGGGTTATTGGTATTTACTAAGCTTAATATTGGTTTAGTATTGGTCTTGGATAGGTTATTGGTATTTACTAAACTTAGTATTGGGCTTGGATAGGTTATTGGTATTTACTAAGCTTATTATTGGTTTTGGATAGGTTATTGGTATTTACTAAGCTTAGTATTGGTTTTGGATAACTTATTGGTATTTATTAAGCCTAGTATTGGTCTTGGATAGGTTATTGGTATTTACTAAGCTTAGTATTGGTCTTGTATGGGTTATTGGTATTTACTAAGCTTAGTATTGGTCTGGGATGGGTTATTGGTATGTACTAAGCTTAGTATTGGTCTTGGATGGGTTATTGGTATTTACTAAGCTTAATATTGGTTTAGTATTGGTCTTGGATAGGTTATTGGTATTTACTAAACTTAGTATTGGGCTTGGATAGGTTGTTGATATTTACTAAGCTTAGTATTGGTATTAGGCTGGTTATTAGTATTTACTAAGCTTAGTATTGGTCTTGGATAGGTTATCGTATATTCCTGAATATAAGACGAGGTTTTTTTACTAAAAAAGTGGCCCAAAATCAGCACTCAAGCCAGTCAAGAATGGTCAATACTTTATACTGTATGAATACAGCGTCGATAGACATAATGCATATAAACGAGCGATAATGCCCGTTGCTTTAACACAATTCAATACCATGGTTTTGTATGGAATGCTATGCAGGTAGTATATGGTGCGTATTGTGTAATCTCCTTTTAAAATCATTTTTTCTGGTGGATTCATCATCACGGATGTCTATGGATTGTGGCATTCATTCTCGATGGAGGTATATACATATATATATATATATATCGTTAGAAAGAGAATTCTATCAGCTTTCCGACGGTGTATGTTCACATTTGTACCTGTTGGGCTTAGAATGTTACAGATCTAAACGTGATGCGAGGTGTTGAGCATTTTACAAGAAAACTTCAAAATACGCTGGATTTATGGATTGTTTAATTAATTATTGATGGAGGTATATATATATTACTATTACACTGTATCCTGAAATGTCTCAGCTATTCAGTGGTCACTGGAATAATATTCAGAACATTATTTTATCCTTGATTGATAATAGTCCACTATAGCTTATTTTACGAGATGCATCTTCGAGACTAAATTCCAACTGAAAACGTTCTGAACCAATTTTGAGCAGTATGGTAGCTAATTTCACCTTCACTAAACGCTGTATGTATCCCACAGATTTCTTAGTTTGAATTAGTTTAAATTAGTACAGCAGACAAGACCATTTGGGCCAACGTCTTGACTTTACTCGTTATTACTGTAAGAAGTAATTCATATACCTATTTTAATATTTTTTAATACTAATCATGACAGTAAATTAAGCATTAAGCATTTCAGAGAAATCCGTACTCGACTCGAATTTAATATGCTTTGTAGACGACAAGTCGGGCAAAATCATATATTTTGTCACCTTCCATCTTGGAACTCTTGATTATACACAGTCCAACACACCTCAATTTCGACCAGCCACACACCACCACTCACCTTTTACTATAAGAAGACCGACCTATTCTTCATCTTTGTTCAGTCAATATTTGTCGTTTCGACAAATATGACGGTTCCACCAGAGACGCGCCTTTCACCTCTGATTATGTGCATATGCATTCATACACATTCATACATACACACACACACACACTCTCTCTCCCCTAACATCTTCAACAAACTACAGACACTTTTACTAAGTAGAACACGAACACTTGCATTCCTTCATTTTTCTTTTTGTTATATTCTCCTGTAATAAATATACTTATTAGCATTGCCCAGTATTTTGTATTTCTTTATTCACATTGCATTTTGTTACCACGTGCAAACGGTATTCTTTGCACACGCATGTAATTTCATTTCCTTTTACTACTGCAGAACAGGCAGAGAAAGAAAGATCTCTCTTATGCGCATAGTTATCATACCCTCTTTCTTTCTCTAGTCTCATCAGAACACTAGCTTTGCTTACGGGCAGTCAGACCCTTAAGGCTTCTATCCACTGCTACTACTGCTGCTACGTACGGCTTCACTGTTAGAGATTACTACGCCGCTACGCTATCATCATTGTTATTGTTTTTATCGTAACCTTTTAATGGAATCAGATATATTTAATAATGGGAGTTAGTTATAGTTTTATTAAGTTTTAATCCATTCTACATTAGTTATCCCTTTTAACATACTAAAGGACGGAGATGTGGCTCCCGTAATCTTTTTCATTTTACTTCACCCTGCGATAACGTGACCTCTCAAGTAACAGAAATTAACTTACGACAGTTACACTGATTCCAAAATAAATTGCGCAGAAACTCACTCATGCAAATGTGCTTGATAGTCGTAATCATAACCATTATTCATCTTTTACTAGTATTTCACTCATCTTGATTCTCGTTGCTTTTCATCGCAACTACTCAGACTGCAAGTCTACAGCCGTTAAAAACAACACAGATCGGAAATTAAGGTGAGACTCGATATCCTGTATTTCCGATCTGCGCTGTTTACTAGCGGCCGTAGACTGGTGGTAGTTGCAATGACAAGCAACTAAAATTAATATGAATGAAATCATCATTCATCATCAGCCTTTTAACGTCCGTCCTTTTAACGTCCGTCCTCAGACAACCAATTTATAATGGTTGACAATGCTTCATCGAATAAAAGAAAATCAAGATAATATTAATATTACTAATACTACACATGTACGTAAAAACAATAACAAATATGGCTCCGAGCGATCGGGGGACGGGGGCGGATAAAGGAGAAGTTTAAGGGTTAGATTTGATCTTCTGCTAACGGTAAAGCTCCGGTACCTCAATGGCTAGAGCAGTTTCTGTACATAAGCAGGTAAAGTTCTAGACTCACCTAGAGCTTGTTCTTTATGTCTGATCCGCACTGTTTACTAATGGCCGTAGAATGACGAATAGAATAGTTTTCAGTTATTTCTGATTGTATGCGGGTTGATGTTTGTTAACTTGTAAAATTCTCAAAACTATATAGCACTACTCAGTGTCTTGGTGCTTTTTTTCTGGTGAAATTTCTTCGTTCTGAGTTTCTCGTATGCTTTTCCACCGAACGGCCAGACGACTTGTTCGATCAGCAGACCAACACCAGACCCCTGACATCTATCCCAATCCCATCAACCCTTCTTTTCTACTCCCCTCCCTCCCTCTCCCTCTCTCTCTCTCTCTCTCTCTCTCTCTCTCTCTCTCTCTCTCTAGCGTCTGTTTAAGGCAACCATTAGAATTAATGAGATTGGAAGTTTGTCCGTTTGTTTGTTTCTTTGTTTGTTTGCTTCTCAGTTTTTAATCGGAAATCAAATAACGAAACGAAAACAAGAAAGAAAAAAAGATGAGGCATTTGTTAATATGATTTTGATTCCTTTCCGAAAACCAAGAGAGAGAAAAAAAGAATAAAAATGGTTAAATAGTATTTTCGTCAATACCAAATAAAAGACGAACAAAATCTCTGCGTCTAAATCTGTCAGACGAAATCGAAGATGGCGATTCAAGACATTTAAGTTGGATTCGCGAATATAGCTCAGTGGTTTCAAATCCCCAAAAGAAGAAGAAATGAAGCTTTCGGTAGAGCCAGCCCAACCTTTAAAAACAAGAAAATCACATTAATTCTAAAAAGAAGGGTCTACGACCAATGTATCCTCCTATCCTCCCGATAGTCATATATGGAGCGGAAACATGGAACTTAACCAAAAGATTGACCCTCAAACTGACAACCATGGAACGTGCACCTGAGAGAATCATGCACAACATCACATGGAGAGACTACAAGACAGCACAGTATATTAGAGAACAAACAGGGGTCAGAAAACACAATGACAATGGGCTGGTCGTGTTGCAAGAATGTCAGAAAACCGCTGGACATCACGACTCACAATGTGGATCTACAGAGGTCATATGCGGAATTGTGGCCGGCAAAAAATAAGATGGCATGATGAACTAGACAAGTTCAGAAACTATTGGCTCCGTGGCGCCCATGATAGAGACGTCTGGCGATTTTGGGGAAAGGTCTATGTCGAACGACGGACGCTAAAAGGCTGTTGCTCTTGCTGCTGCTGCTGTGGCTAATGATGATGATGAAGAAGCTGCTGCTGTGGCTAATGAAGAAGAAGAAGAAGAAGAAGAAGAAGAAGAAGAAGAAGAAGAAGAAGAAGAAGAAGAAGAAGAAGAAGAAGAAGAAGAAGAAACACATAAAAGATGACCCAGACTAACTTAGTTCGGTTTATTAATTAAACATAAAAGACAAATTCTGAGTGCTAGAGAAAATAGCAGATCTGATAATAAATTCGATGTCTGTAAGAATGAAAACTCCACAATCTGCTGATGGAAAGTTTACCAAATTTTAATTTGCATCATAAAATATTCGTGAATTGCTGAAATTATTGAATCAAAGCATCGTTTGTTTGTTTTTTTGTTTGTTTGCGATGGCTCACCTTAGTTGGAAGATTGGTGCAACACAGTCTTTCTATCCCCATTTATCCTTTTCAACCTTGTACAGTACTAAGCTAAGCTTATCATTATAAAGCCTCTTGTTTTGTTGTCTCTGTAACTAATTTTAATTCTTTGATACACAAAGGTGAAATAAAAACTTAGCATATAGGCCGGGGGCCAGCAGGGCCTACCGTGCCCCCCCTCCATGATTCTACATTTAGGATACCAAAATATTCCTTAGGATGTCCTCTTTCAGAAAAAAGAAATATTCTTGTAAAATCCAGAAATACCTATAAATTATTTATTTAAGGTAAAATAAAGAGGATTTTTGAATTTCTCATGTCTGAAACCCATGATTTATCCCTTTGAAGTATTCAGATATGTCAATTGGGAGCCGAGATATTCTGTCTTTTTTGGTGCTGGCGGCCATTTTGTTTTGTGCAAATGAGGTAGTTTTTCCCAACATTTTTCTTGGAAACATTTTTTTTCTGAAAGAGGACATCCTAAAGAACATTTTGGTACCCTAAATCATGTGTGTGTGGGGGGGTGCACGGTAGGGCCTGCTGGCCCCCGGCCTAATATGGGTTTGAGCAACAAAATGTAATGGCATCTACTGCAATGGCCAGTTTGTCTGGAAGAATTAATAGCCTGGTTCTTTGGCTGCGTGCAATTCTCGTGATAGATAAATAATTTGTTTATTTCAAATTGTGCATGCGGCAATAGCTTAGTGGTAAAGTTAGGGAGTGTTGCCTAAGAGGTCTAAGGTTAAAATCAGGGCGCTGCATTTGGGTCAAGTTTGTTGATCTGAATAATGAAAAGATTTTGCGACGTTCTATTTAGATAATCTTAAACTATTTTCACTATTGTTATTTTCTGTATGACTAGTTTATTGTTACTCTTATTATCACAGCACTCTGGGTCGATAAACTCGTTGACTGCTAGAGCAAACAGTGTGAAATCGGAAATAAAGTAGCTTGCATGCCATACCCCAGGAGCTCGTCTTTCATGGACATCGCCTTAACGACTTCAGCCACCAAAGCTTTGTTAATTAAACGGGTCCCAATTTGACAACTGGAGAGGAATGACGACAGATTAGTGCCCTGCTTCATCATAAACATCCGCACGTGAGTCCTATTCAGGGGTCTTGACTTCTCCACAAGAGCAGTCAATGATTATCTTTTTCTCTAGTGTAAGCGGTGGCCTGTCACCAACATCCTTGCTAGTACCCTTCATAAAGAGATTATCACCGACAACAAGAGCTGAGGTTCTCATCTCTGTCTGATTCCAGCTGTGTTCACACGTGGGGTAGACCAGCCGCCGTTTAATCTCAAAATCAATTTCTGCCTCGTCACGCGTATTCGGCGCTCTGATTGCTATGGGAATCAGTGCACCTGACATCACAAGCTGCCACCGCAAGTCTCGAACCTCTAAGCTTCATAAGAAATAGGCCGTACCTGTAAACATATTGATTTCTCCTCCACTTCCCACAGGCCTCTCAGAGTATGGCTTGATACCGTTAATCGATTTGGTCTTAATATTCTTAATGGCTGCCATACCGTAACAGATTGCACCCAAAATCCTATAATATAGAATAGCGGTTCCTAACGATTTTGCTCCATGTCCCACCTCAACGGCTTTTGTGTTGAAAAGGTGCAATAAAATAATGTTGTATTTAACAAAATGTAGAGTTTTAAATCAAGCAGAGTTGCTGTAAAAAAAACAAATTCTTTGTAAAAAAAAGAATACTGATGTATGGACTTTAGGGCATTTTGTAGAATTGTTGTAATTTTATTGTGTGAAATTTAGTAACAGCAACGCAATTACTCCATTGCTTTTATACCTCACAAAGTTTATGAGTTAAGCATTATTTACTACAAAACCTATACTAAAATTAATGATTAATTATTAGTACTGTGTAATTAGGAATTAATAGTATTGTATAATTAGGAATTAATCAGTTAAGCTTTAACATGACTCAGTGTTTCGCTCTTCAAACACAAATTCCAAATTGTCTCCCAACATATTTAAATTGACCATTGTAGGGCATGTGCCCCAAGTTCAGAATCACTAATATAGAGTCTTAATGCATAGAGTGGCGTAACTGTTAACGGCGAGCCGAGATCAAACTCCAACCGAGGCTGTTTGCATTCATTTCGCACTAATGGATCCGTCTCTTCTCCCCACATATATTAGTTAAATAGCTGAGCAGACTGGGATTTCTAGCCTTCGGAGGCAACCCGTCTAGGAGAAGGTCAACTCTGAATTCATAATCTCGGAGAAGGCAACGGGAAACCACTCCACTATTCCTCCCAACAATAACCATGGCAATGTACAGCTGTGGAGAGCCATGATCGCCCACGACCTCAAGGGACGTGGCACATAGAGAGAGAGAGAGAGCGAGAGAGAGAGAGAGAGAGAGGAGTGCATAACTAAGACGTGAACAAGGGATCAATCGCAAAAAGATAACCTTGTGAGAGGAGGCTTGAGATGAATTCATATGAACGATGTCCTAATTCAACTTTAATGACATGTCAGGTAAGCCGGGATGTTATTTTTGTATTTCGTATCTGATCGAGGATGGAAGTAAGTTGAATTAATAAAGAACAAGAAGGCGGACAGAGACATTTAGGAATTGTGAAGGCTTAAGATACAAAAGTAATTACAAGCTCCAGTGAAAAAATGAATTAATACTTGTGCTGACTCATATTGCTTACGTCCAATCCTTCTGACGTTCATTCTGGGTCAAATGATTCATTGCCATCGCATTTTTATCTGTTCGGCCATATTTCTTTCTTCTCATTTCCTACCTTATTTTCCCCAAACACCTTTTGAGTTGAATTCTACTTCTGTACCTATTACTTTTCTTCTCCTCCCCCGCTTCTTCTTTCCTTTCTTCTTTTTTTCTTTCTTTGTCTTTATTTATTCATTTTTTTGCATTGTCTTTCATTTTCTTTGTCTTTATTCTTCTCTTTCTTTCTCTGTCTTTTTCTTGCTTTGCTTTTCTTCTTCTTTTTCTTCATTTGTCTATCTTCTGGTTTTTCTTTTGTTTTCTTCCTGTTTTCTTCCTTATTTTTCTTTCTTTTTCTTTCTTTGTCTTTTTCTTCTTTTTTGCTTTGTCTTTCTTCTTTCACTTTCTTTTTTCTTTTCTTTTACGCTTCGTTTTTCTTATTCTTTGTTTTCTTTCATTTTCCCTTTCTTGCTTTTTCTTGCTCTGTCTTTCTTGTTTTCTTTCTTAGTCTTTCTTCTTTTCTTTGCTTTGCTTTCTTCTCTTTTTTCTTTTCTTTGTCTTTCTTCCTTTTTTTCATGGTTTGTCTCCCCACCCCTTGCTTTGTTCTTTTTTCTTTCTTTGTTGTTCTTCCTTTTCTTTCCTTGTTCTTTTTCTTGCGTTGTCTTTTTTTCTTTCTCTGTCTTTCTTATTTTTTTACACAGGTCTCCTACTTTCAAATCTTCTCCTTCCGTAACCTCTCTTCTTGTTCGCTCTCCGCGTGCGTAGGTGGCGCTATGATTACGCTGTCGCTAGACACAGCCAAGAAAACGGTGTTTTGATTCCGGCAATCACCCATAACATTTATTCCGTACCGTTGCACTTGGAAAAGCGTCAATTCTTCACCTTTCCACTTGCCCATTTTTCTTCACCCACCTTGTTTTATATTCTCTCTTATGTTCATTATTTTCGACATTTACAGCTTAGTTTAGTGCGATACTAGCCAAATGGGTGTTTTGAGCCAAGGAAATAGAGGTAGGAAAGTTGAATTGAGCCAATCTTCAAAATTGGGAAGAATTAGTGTGGACTCAACACCCATACTATCAAATGGTACACTATTAGGTAATCATCGCTCTAAGCTGAATGGTCAGGTACCTACTACGCTTAACTATGTCTGACACACGGCCACAATAATCTGAGGATCGAATCCTCCAGCACGACTTGCGTGATGACATCATTAACAATAGCTTTAGGGCAGAGGGTAGGGAAATTGTATTGCACCAATCTGTCAAATGAGCGCAGCTTGTCTGCCTTGAAAATCGACATTCGAAATCATAGCATTTTACTTACCAACGCCAACCACTGTTGCCAGATGGAAGTACGCAACTACCTCAGCCATCGGGGCTACGAAAGTAAGGATCTAACATCACATCAGCATGGTCTGTGAGACTAACTTGTTAACCATCACACTACGTTAAACACCTTGGTTATTTACTGGGCTTAGCTTAGTATGGTACACAGTCATAATAACACAGTGCAGCGTTCTTTTACGTTTTTTTGTTCCCGGGTTATAAGTGTTATTCCTATGAAATTCCTATCCGGACAACTCAAGTCGGCCAAGCCTCCAAAAATAAAGTTATCTGGTTCGTCACAAAAGTCCAACACGTTCCCAAGGGACGTTCTGACAACAACACCGGAACACAATCCTCAAGGAACAAGCGTAACAACAACACCGCAATTATCGCAGATCGATCGTTCTACTACTGTAGCTAGCAGAGAAGCCTTCTCATTTCCGTTCTCTGCAACTGGCTTTTTATCAGGACGGGAATCAGTCAAGTATCCGGATGTTACGCCAGCCGATCATAACATATGGGCATCACCGAGACGAGTATCACACCCGGATGTAAAAGTTCTTGGCGCAAGCGAAACGCTTATGCAAATGTGTCGAATTCTTCGCTACAGTTACGTATATTCTCTTTTATATAGTCACGTAAAGTAAGAAAAGCAATGACATATGAATATCGCTACCCTGGTCACAAAGGCAAAGTTTGGAGTGAATAATAGCCATTTCCTATACTTTTTACACATAAGCAATCAGAAAATAACCCACTATCTAGGAACAAAGATCTCGTTGCACGGTGTAATGGAGTACTCTGGGGATCAACATTCCCTTACATGAGCTATGATCTACGACAAGCAACTTCAATAGAACAGTAGAGATTTACTTAGCTTAGTTTAATCCGTCGCAAGGCCACGAAAGTCGGGCTACCATTCAAAACCAAAGTGCTTAGCTTGCGTGATAAATTTCATTGCGTTCGCTCTACGGTAGACTACGAAGTTTGTGGTTTGGGAGGGTTTTGGGGTGTTATTTCTTCACCCTCCCTCCACGAGAGCAGAATGTGACACAGGGTCGAGTTCAAAGTGTAGACCCTTACGCGTACGTGTTGGTGGTTCCAGAAATTGTCTAATTCTCTCGGCACTTCCTTTTTTGGGACGCATGCTGTGGGACGGCCCACTGGAACTAGACATTCAATTATTTTTCTGGGCTTTGGCTAAAAGACCGGAAAAGCAGAGTTGTTGGTCGGGTGGGGGGTATACTTAATAATAGTAGAACACCTAGTGAGGATTGAACCCACTAGTAACTGCCCGTGAGACTAAGCTACTAACAGTCGCTTACGGCTGACGCAAACATCATTTGCAAGTCTAATAGGCTGTACCAGCGAATAAACGACCCAGAAGGTAAATAATAATTAGCACTGAAATGTCTATCAATGATTCATATGCCTTGCTATATTAACTTAGCTTAGCTCTGTACGATAGAAGACTAACGATTTTAATTTCTCTTGTGAGAATGGTAACTCCAATTTCAAGGATTCTGAAAATGAACTTCTTGGATCTTATCGATTCTTTCAAAAGTCCTCAATGGTTTAAATGTTGACACACAATAAAAACGCGGAACGGGAGTCTAAAGTTGAAGGAGACAGGGGAAATAGAAGTGGGAGCAAGATAAGAAGGGGTTTGAAAATAAAAGAGATTAACAAGGGAAAGACTGATGAGGAAAGTTAAGAAAATGAAAAGGAAAGAGATAGTGAAGATGAAAGAAAGAAGAAGAAAAAAGAAGAAAATAGAGAGGACAGGGTGGAACGTTGTTGTTTAGTGGTTAGCAAGTTAGTCTTGGAGGCTATTACTACTGTAGTGAGTTCGATCCTCACTGGGTATTCCGCACTTGTGGTTCTGTACCAGACTAAGCTAAACTGAGTAAATACAATTAGGGCGCTTGCAGTAAAGCGATGGTTAGCGAACTTGTTTCGCAGTCCATTACTAATGTAGTGAATTCGATCCTCACTGAATGCCCAACACTTGTGGCATTGTGCCAGACTAAGCAAGGCTTAGTAAAAATCAAGCATTCTATGCAGTTTCGGCCGATAAACAAGTCAAGGGGGTAATTTACACTTAAATATACACCAAAGTATCATTATTCTTTTTGTGTAAATGTAGGGAGATTATATAGCGCCAATCATCTGAATACGAAACGTCTGCTTTGAAAATCGGCAATCAGAATCTTGTCTTGTTGCTTGGTCTCAAATTTCGAACCCTGGTATCGACTACCTTAGCTACGAAGCGGGTCTGATGTATTCTCATTCTTTATATCTACTAAGATTAGCTGAGTGGGAGTATGAATATTGTGTTGTATAAGTCTTCAATATAGCAAGGGCCATTCTGACTTGAAAATCAGCATTCAAAATTCTGGCATTTTGCCCGGGTTCGAACACCGATCAATAGTGCAAATGGAAAATTACTCAACTATCTTAAGCCCGAAGCAGACCTAATGTATCATCATTCTTGATATTTATTAAGTTTGTATGTATGTATGTATGTATGTATGTATGTATGTATGGCACAAATTCAAATGGAATGAAAGTGGTAGGAAGATTTTGTTGCGTTAGTCTCAAACTTGGGATGTCTGCTTTGAAAAACCAGCATTCAAAATCCTGGCTTTTTGCCTGGTCTCGAACATCGATCACTGACACTGATGAGAACTATGCAACACTCAACAAGACGACCATAACGTATTAATCATTCTTATCAACATCTCTAACGCTACAACGGTAATGAGCATATTTTTCAATCAATGATTAAAAAAAATATGATGTACTCTACGAGAGAGTCGTAGGTTTATCGAAGGATACATTTTCTATTATAGAACTCATCGTGTGCTTATGGCAGGGTTGACCTTTATTTTTTTAATTATTGTAGTTAAAGTTGGCTGATTATAGAACTCATCATGTGCTTATCGCAGGGTTGGCCTTTATTTTTATTTGTTTTATTATTGTAGTTAACACGTGCTCATTATAGAACTCATCTCTTGCTTATTGCAGGGTTGGCCTTTATTGTTTTTATTATTATAGTTAAAATTTGCTCATTATAGAACTCGTCGTGTGCTTATCGCGGTGTTTTTATTATGATTGGTACTTCTTTTTTTTTAAAAACTGCACGTCGCTTATCTTATTCCGCTTCTGGTTGAGCAAATATCCGGAGTTGTTGTTGGGTGTGTCCCATGTGCCTGCTCCGTCTACCCTGACATCATTTTTGTATATTATTTCACGTTATAGGTGTGAGTGGCGTAGTGGTTAACGACGGAAAATGGAGTCGGCGAGCCGATTTCAATCTCTGGCCGAGACTTTTTACGTTTCACTTTGCACTAATGCGCTTAGGAAAGGCATGAATCCATCTCTTCCCCGTGAAAAATGGCGACTGGAAACCATTCCAACATCCCTTCTAAGATCAGTAATGCACAGTTTAAAACTGCGCACAGCCATGATCTCCCACATCCTGAAGGTATATAATACATAGCGAGAGGGGGGGTGTTAGAGAGAGAGAATGAATTAGAGAGAGAGAGAGAGAGAGAATTAGGTAGAGAGAGAGAATGAGTTAGAGAGTGGGAGAGTGGGGGAGTGGGGGAGTTATTATCTCAAAACAAATGATTCTTGTTTGCTTCTGGTACCATTGTGAGTCTAAACGCCCTCTCGGCTTTAGCTCCTTATTTGTCTCTAGCAATTAAAGTTATGACGTCAGAGACGTATCGAGAAACCACATATTCTTGTGCGTCATCTGCTTACGTAAACGTTGTCGCTAATGTTATAAACGATCTCAATCTTCCCAGGGTGACAGTTATTGGGGATTGAACTGGATATTAAGTGGCAGGAACGATCACCGTGACCCAGTGCTCGCCATCGGTTCGGTAGGCCGTGGTTCAATCCACACACCGAGTCTTACACGTCTTTATAAATGGTACTCAGTGCCTCTCTGACTAGAATTGAGGAACTTCCCCCCGAGACTAAGAGGTTACGACCAAATCACGTTATATACACAGGTTCTTGTAGAATCACCGAAGTTAAGCAACGTCGAGCCTGATCAGTGACCACTGGGGAATAACAGGTGCCGTAAGCCGAACGTTTCGAAAAGCCTGGCAAGCCAGATGATACATACATAAATTGAGTGGCAGATCGAACTGGGTGACGTACGACCAGTAACAGGGCGCCTACCGTGGAGCAATGGTTAGCAGGTTAGTCTGACATACTATTCGATAGTGTAGTGAATTTGATTTTTACTGGGTTCCCACCTACTATTGTCTTGTGCTAGACTCCATTAAACTTAGTAAATCTCGAAAGCCGTCTCTTACTCATATATAGCGACGAAGTTTGACCATCGCTAGAGAAATGAATTCGATTCGTACTAAGTGTTCTGAGCTGTACTTAAGTAAATACAGTAAATATCTCCCTAGAAGGGTGCCTATTGTAGAGTGATGGTTAACAAGCTGGTCGGGCAGTAAAAAAGTAAAGCGTCCTGTCTCTTAAGAGACAACTCCAAATGGTGACGAAGACCCGGTTTCTGTAGCATGCATCGGCTTAGTGACCCCTCTACGTTTCAAGTCTGGTTGAGACCAGAACTTTATTCTTACAAGTTTTCATAATCACCCCTTTAGCAGGATGCAAATCCACCGACGGGATACCTCCACCCTAATCACACAGCTTAGAGTGTACAGGAAACTTTATCGTAATGAGTTTCCCACACTCTTAACTCATACCGGGAATCGAACGTGCTCTTCACTGGCGACCTTGTGCCAGACTAAGATAATCTTTGTAATTGTATAGAGCACCGTCGGTAAAGAGTTTAGCAGACCCATGTCCAGTGAAATATTTTAGATCTCACTAATTTAGCTTTGTGTCAGACTAAGTTAAGCTTAATTTACTTACAACGTTTAATGGTTAGCAGGAAAATCTAACTATTGCTAGCGTAGTAAGGTCGATTCTCACTTGGTGCTCCATTATTGTGCCACACTAGGCTAAGCCAAGTAAATATATCTACCTGATTCATACATTGGGCGCCTGTCGTTGAGTGACGGTTTGCAAGTTGGTCAAGCAAATATTTGTTAATGCGTTCGATCTCCTCTAGGTGCCGTACTATTACTGTCCTCTACCAGACTAGGCCAAGCTCAATAAATATTTGGCTGTTCGGAACATAATGGCCGATTTTATTATACCACATTTTAGTTATGTTGCAATAGAATATATACTCTATATTTATCTAGTCTACATGTATATATTGTAAGATTAACTATTGTTTTATAGACTTGTGCTTTTTCTTTTAAATATAATAGTTTGCATGTTTAAGCCACCCCCACCCATCAGACTTGAGATGAAAGTTAAATTAAAATTTCAATTCGGCCATTATTTGTGAACAACTTAATACTTTTCAGATTGATACCTTAGGTGCCCAGAGCGATGTTTGGCAGGCTAACCAAGCAAGCTTTTGTTTGTGTATTCAATTCCTGCTGTAACAAGATACGGCGTCGGATGGAACGATTATACTGGAACACATAGTGGTCTCTTACCTGTGGGAGGCGAAATCGAGACGGTCTTCTCGTCACGGCCTCTGATGAATGGGAAAGCTAAATCAATATTGACAGGGCAAAAAAAAAGGGGGAACGCTATTTATTTGGGTAGATGGGCCCAGAGACGGGAGAAGACATAAGCTTGTATTTCCACGCGTGTTGTTTCTGTTTACTCCAGTATCGTTTCGTGTTTTAGAAATAAGGGT
>VCCN01001036.1:5765618-5776994 GCA_006491835.1 Architeuthis dux | reverse complement strand
AACTGATTGAATTTTTACAAACACGGAAGTTAACAAAATGAATAGGAGGAAGTAACTGAATACTTCGAAGCCTCCCTTCTGTACAGTAGATGGAAAGTAACGGTCCAGTTTACCATTACAGTTACACTGTAAATACAGCCCCTTGCTAAAACCTTTTAAAAATTGATTTTTCTAAAAATTGACCAATTCCTGGAGGGTTCTAGGGTCTAATCTAACTACAATTGAAGAAATCTCAGTCAGTGTGCACTGCAATTACTCAACACCTGGCCATTGTATGAAGTTAACATTCACCAGTTATATTCAGCACACAAAGCAGTGCAGTGTCGAATTTAAAGTATTTCGGATCAGTGGTTCTGGAGATATCTAATAAAAAATAAATAAAGTTTAAAGATTATAGATATTTCTTCATAGTGTCTATAAATAAAGATTATAGATATTTCTTTATAGTTTCTATAAATTATCTCCCTTGGCTTCTTACACTTTAGAATTATCTAAATTTAAATATAAAATATCTAAATTGGCAACACTGAAAAGAAGTAACTGAAATACTTCTAAGTTGTAGTTTTGTACAATGTACGGAAAATTATTTTACATGACAATTATTGCAGGCTGTTTCACGCACAATGAAGTCCGGCTCCTTCCAAACATGCATCTTTGGAACAGGCACTTCCTCAGTGGATTAAAAGCACCAAAGATTACTGGCAAAAAACGTGTTTTTCTATTTTTCTTATCTAGGTTAACTAAAATGAATCTTAACAATGAAGTTTTAATATAGTAATTTAGGTGATTGTTTTGTGTATTATTTTGCATTCTTTTGTGTTGTATCCTCATAACTTTTCACCATTATCGAAATTGACTATGGATGTACAAACGGCCAAAGATATTTTAGTGTCTGTAAAAAGCAACAGACAGTAAAAGCTCTTTCGGCACAATGAAGAGAAGGTGGTCCTGATTATAAATTGTAAAGATTTATACCCTCGCTCACTCGATATTAAAAACAATGTACAAATAAAAAGAAATAAGATAATGAAAGAAAAATAGAATTTGGATTAGACACTATTATGAGCTGTGACCATGATAAATATTAAATATTAAAAAGTAAATAAATATAAATATAATAAATAATTCATAATTCATAAATAATATTGTTAAATTAAGGAGATGTGCAGTTGAACTGGTGTTTGTAAGTAGCCTAATGAAATTCTTCTGTTCTCTTTTGTGCAACCGTAGTCAATTTCGAAATTGGTTAAAAGTTATGTGGACACAAAACGAAAGAATGTCTTTTTTAGCAAATGATATGTATCCATATTGAAGGTTTATGACAATAATTTTGGTGAGTGTTTGTGTCAGCTTTTTGGGGGAGGGGGGTGTAAGATTTGGATAAGTGGATAAAGTCAAATCTTGTATTGAAGTATGTGTGCACCTCTTATCCGAATCTTAATCATTTCTTTTCTTTCCTTTTTTTTTTAACTGCGGATTATGTTTAGCTGATGATGGCCCAAACAAGCAGGAATCAGTGTCAGTTTTCTGTACTTTGAAAATCTTTTTTGTGTTGTGAAGATCGAAACAGACTGTTCAAGTTTTACTTTCAAACAAATATTATTGAGTTTGAGTATGAGCAGGTCATTTGCTACCTCACGAAATACATGTTCAAGGATGAACCCAAAAGTCTTGGCATCAATGCACTCAGCAAGGCAGTTGTATCAAATGCTCCAGAGCGGGAATCACCAGTTCAACTGCACATCTACTTGATTATTATATATATATTTTTTTTCCTCTGACAATGTTATTCATCACGTTTTCTGAAGAAGCTTGAATGAACTGGTGAAAAAAGAAATCTTATTTGTACAAAACAAGGTCTCCTGATTTGTCATTTCAATCTACCGTATATATATATATATATAGAGAGAGAGAGAGAAGGCCAAAATTCTCAGAAGGTTACAAACTACGACAGACACATGAAAAAGGCCAGACGCTAAAATGTTGCAACTATAACAAGCAAGACGAGGACAATAGTCAAAATAAATCAGTACCTAATATAAGGACATTATTTTAAAGTTTCACATGTTTTGTATTTTTAGTTTTGTTTGTTGTTATTTTTAGTTGCGCTATATATCCAGTTTAATAAAAAAACATTTCTTTTTGTCCAAAGGACGGGGATTTGAAGACTCATAAGAACACTTTCAAAAGTAAGTTAAAAACAATAGTATATTTTTCAAAGGGTTGGGTTTTGAAGACTATCAGTACCTAATACAATGGCATTATTTTTAAATTTCACATGTTTTGTATTTTCTTCTTTTTTTTTTCAAATGGTGGGGATTTGATGAATATTAAGAACACAAGTAAAGGGTGGGGATTTGAAGACTCTTGAGAACAGTTTCACAAGTAAGTTAAAAACCATTGTTTATTATCCAAAGGGTATGGATTTGGAGACTCTTAAGAACACTTTCACAAGTAAGTTAAAAATAGTGTTTATTGTCCAAGGGGTGGGGATTTGAAGACTCTTAAGAACACTTTAACATGTAAGTTAAAAACAATAGTATATTATCCACGGGGTGGTGTTTTGAATAGTTTATTTTCCAAAGGGTGGGGATTTGAAGACTCTTGAGAATACATTCTCAAGTAAGTTAACATAATGGTTTATTGTCCAAAGGGTGGAGATTGAAGACCTTTGAGAACACCTTGATAAATACTATTAAGAACACTTTCACAAGTTAATTAAGAAGAATTGTTTATTCTCCAAAGGGTGGGGATTTGAAGAGTTCACAATTACGTTAAAAACAATAGTTTATTGTCCAAAGGGTGAGGATTTGAAGACTCTTGAGAAAACTTTTACAAGTAAGTTAAAAACAATAGTTCATTGTCCAAAGGGTGGGGATTTGAAGACTCTTAAGAACACTTTCACAAGTGCCATAGACAAGATAATTCATCTTAGCACGTCATCAGTCTAGTGCCATAGACAAGATAATTCATCTTAGCAAGTCATCAGTCCAGTGACACAGATGAGACAAATCTTCTTAGCAAGTCATCAGTCCAGTGCCATAGACAAGATAATTCGTTTTAGCAAGTCATCAGTCCAGTGCCACAGTCAAGATAATTCATTTTAGCCAGCCGGCTATCCAGTGCCACAGATGAGATAACTTGTCTTAGCAAGTCATCAGTCCAGTGCCACAGAAAAGATAATTCATCTTAGCAAGTTGTCAGTCCAGTACTATAGACGGAATAATTTGTCTTACGATAGTGTCTTATTCTTTTGCAAGATGGTAAAACCCCACTAGAAAGTGTAAAGTATGTTTACAAAATCTAAAATGGCAAAGAGTCAATATGAATGTACTGAATGTAAGGTGGTCTTATGTGTAGACCATGTCTTAAGAAATTTCATACTTGTTTAAATATTAAAATATTTTATTTTAACACATTTATGTATATACACCTGATTCAAAATGTAGATAAAAATCTATGGTAGAAGTAATTTGACAATGTGGAAATGAAAGATTGAGAAAAGTGTGTTATTTATTATCATTAAGATAAGCATTGATGCATTTCACTGAGTTATATTCAGTGTCTTCAGAAGCTCTTTTGTATATATATTTGTATAAGTATACATGCATCTGTATGTACACACTTGGGCACTCATAAGAAGAGGGAAGAAAAGTGGAACACAAAACACATACATCACACAAACACCTCCCACCCGCATAGGTTGATAGACATAAACCCAGCTATCTAGACACTTATACCCCCCTCACTAACTAAGGAAACTCTCTTGATACCTCATACTGAGCACACAGATAACCAGAATCTGACCCACGTTTGACCAACACCCGGAGCTTATCACCCCCTCCCCATCTCTCCTACAACTAACACTCTCTGTTTTTTCCCAGCTCAGCATATATTTCACACAAACATGTGAGGAGTCGGACTGTACACATGTGAGTTTTCTGCACTGCAAAAGAGCTTCTGAAGACACCGAATAAAAATCGGTGAAATGCATCAACAATGATAATAAATATGTTTGCGATGTAACACACTTTTCTCAATCTTTCATTTCCACATTGTCAAATTACCTCTACTATTCTGTCGGATTAACTTCCATCCACATAACAAACAAAAAAAACTACATAAATCTCCCAAAATGTTGCAATTTACTGAAACATGCTTCAATAAAAATAAATACTTTATTATTTAAAAAATATATATAAAATAATCATTGTGTATTTTTTAAAGATGCAGTGAAAAGATCATGGAAAAAAATCACCAATTTCTACATGTCAAGTAATAATGAAACGGATGGTGAGTTTGTTTAATTTTATCAATTTCTCAAATTAAAATTTTTGAAGATTGATTTTTTACTGTTATAAGGGGTTAGGCATAAATTTGTTTAAAATTCACCAATTTTTCTTTTTATTTTAATATCAAGCTCATAATGCACTCAAGTTTCCTAATATCGCATTTTACAGTAATAAAACACCATGTCCCACATTGGGTAAGTCTGTTTTTATTTATTTTTTGCTCTAAAATTAAATACCGAATTTAATGCCATATATTTTTAAAGAAAATTAAGCGTGCATATTATTATTTTGCAAAACTGTCATATTTAGAAACTGTCAACCAAAACTGTCAAAATAGGTTTCTTCAGATTTTAATTTGGTCTGGCTGGCTATGTATGTATGCATCGTGCATACAGGCCACACTAATGGAGCTAGGGGGCTGAAAAGTTATACATTTACTCCTCATTATGTCTAAAAAAAACATATTTTTTGTTTTTTTAAAATTCTCCCCCAAAATAGTTTTTTAGTGGGGGTGTGTGGGGGGGGGGGTTCAATTTACAATGTAAGTTTATCATAAATTGGTCTCTTAGTTTGTGTTCGGCTGCATTTACGCTTGTTTTTGAAAATTCAGACTTTTTTTAATAATCACTGCTCAAGAAAAGGCGAGAGAAGTAACTTATTCATTGATCACCCCTTTTTCCAATTTTTTAATTGATCACTCCCAACACAGCATGCCGCCAAAAGATGTTAGTCACGTGACGGTTTCTATTGAGTGACTAACCAGACCTGTTTTGTTGGTTTCTGTCAAGCTAAAGCAAACAAAACAAAAAATTAACGAAACCCTGCCATGATTCAAAAGTCCAACCTGGAGGTTGGCAGGCAAGTAGCTTATCCGTTGGGTCAAATTTATGCTGCTTGAATATTGATTGAAATTAAGTTACATGTTAACAACCGACCAAGCAAACAGCAGGCAAAAGTCGAACGTCTGCTGCTGATAACAGCTTTACCCACTTGCCTGACTTTGCTTTTATTTACATCCAGTACATAGTAATGCACAAAACCAAATGGAGGGGGTCAGAAGAGTGTGTTGCACCAGTCCTTGATTTATACATACATAGCATAAATAATCCCATCATTATAATCGTAGAAACTCACTGAAACTTGATTTTTTTCTGTTTAGGTAAAATTGAAAATATTTTAGAAATCTGGAAAGGAAACTATAGTTTCCTAGAGAAGATCCCATCTTATATACAATGGTAAGTAAAATGCTGAGTTTTCTACAACTTTATTTCTTTATTCCACAAATTATTTGGATTAGTATACTTATGTTTGTTGCTTTTATGATAGCTTTTCAGCAAGGCCAGACCATCCGTTAGGCAAAGTTAGGTGGTAGCCTAAGGGTGCAAAGGTGTTAGGGGCACACACCAAATTGAAAAAATACTGTATTTACTCATGTATAAGTCGATTTTTAAAAACTAAATGTAGAAAGAAAGAAAACTTTATTAAAATTAGTCGATTCATCCAGTTGAATTGCAAATTTCGAACTTTCTTTGATTCTTTCAATGAGTTGCTCAAACAATCATTGCTAATTTCAAAAATTTGTCTGTGACCCACAGTATTATTTGACAACAGAATTTTTCACAATTTGTCTGCATATTTTTCATAATTTCATCCTCTTGAACATAATCTTTATGCAAACCTCATGGGGTCATGACCCCTAGTTTGAAAAGCCCTGGTACAGAGTACAACCAGAGGGCACAAATTTAAAGTCTTGCCTAGGGGTGCATGAATACCTTGCTTTTCAGCCAATATGTTCTTCAGCCTTCTTCATTTGTATGTTGCATCTAGTAGTCTGAGTACCAGTACTTTTTTTCACCTCCTTAAGAGGGACAATTCACAGATTTTCTTGTGTGAGCATTAGACTTTAACACTTGGATAATTCTAGGATAGTCTTGCCATACGTCTGTATTTTGCCAGACATTAACCTCCTGCACATCTATAGAAAGTAAAATAAAGCTGGGTTCTTTTATGTTTGTCCCGACCAAAAGCTAACGTCCATAATTTTAAAGTACAGAAGCCTAAAAAGAATAAAAAGAAAGATAAAGTTACATTTTTTTTCTTGCCAAAAAAGACCCAAAATGCTGTTTGATTAGTCTCCGTCCCCCCAAAATGAAACCCCTAACATGGGGTGGGAACTAACTAGATAAACTTATTATATCACTTCCCACTGTTTATAAAAATCTGACAATTTGACCAATAATCCAACTAAAAAGATATAAAAGACTGACAGTTCAGGAGAAAGGTTGAAATGTTTTGATTTTCCAAGATCAAATTGCTGTTAAATCTTGACCCCAAACAATCACCATGAATTGAGTTTCTAGCCGCTGAGAAAATGCAACTTAATCTTTTTTTTCTCTTTAGGATTCCATACTTTAATATTAAAGATGTTAACTTTTGGTGGGGTCTAACGAAAAAGCCCCAAAAGCTGTTTAAATTGGGACAATCAATAAATAATTACATGAAAAGATTTTCTTGTTTATTATCTTGCTTGAATTCTATTGCAGGCTGTTCCCGAACCGAGAACCTGGAAAAAACCCAAACGCTAGTGTTCTCACTGATACAGAAGTAAAGGTTTGCGACATAATTTTTATTTATTTGATGATCACGTAATCAAAAACGAGTAAATGCTAATGGCATATAATCTATAAATCTATTATACAAGATGCTACACAAAAATTGAATGAAATTTGAAAAAAGAAAATGTTGATCCACTCACATACATTCAGAAATGGTCACATCACCCATGACCTTCACCTTAGTCCCCTATGGCAAATTTCAGTTTCCTGGGTGCAAAACTCTGGCCTACAACTGTTAACCTACATATGTACAGATATACATACATTCACTTTTATATAACAGATAAATTATTCTAGCAGAAGGCTACAATAGCGGGGCACAAACTCACTACACTAGCACATGGTATGTGAAGCTGGTATGATAACTATCACCCTATCGAAAGTGCCATAGATATTTACTAAGCATAACTTAGTGTGGCACAAGGCCACAATAGTGGGGAACCCAGTGAGGATCAAACTCACTTCACTAGCACATAGTCTGTGAAGCGGGTATGATAACCATCACTCTATGGCAGGTGTCCAATTTAGAATGAATGGTATATTCTCTCCATCCTTATAGAATTAAAGGTCAAATAGAATGCAGGAACATAATAGACCCTGTATTAATAACCACTACCCACAACAGACAGGTTTAAATACTGTTGCTGGGTTTAGGTTATTCATGTGTTCAGATATTTAATATATATCTATGTATCCAATCTGGATACATAGATATATATCTCTCTATCCTTATAGAATTAAAATTCAAATAGAATATATATCTATGTATTATTTATTATTTATCTTGTAGATATGTATGAAAAATGTATTATATAAACTTTTTTTTTTATTTCTGAGCACAAAAAATGACAGAAAATTATTTTTATTGAAAAATTACTCATCATGTCTTTAAGGCAGTGGATCTCAAACTGTGTGCCGTGGCACAATATTGTGATTGTTACTAACATCTAAATTTTCTTGTATGAAACTAAGAGTTAATGTATTTCTTATTTTGATGAAATAATGTTTTTGAATTTGGTTTCTTGGTCAATTGTTTATCATGCATCCTTTCTCTGCAGGTTATCAGCAGCACACCAGAGTTGAGAGAAAGAGTGAGGAGGGCTTTTGAAATGATGCTGGATTTTTATGGCATGAGACTCACTAAGGATAACCAGTTTGAACTTGAAGAGAACTCTGAAGAAAGACTCTATGAACTTAACCAATGGTAAGCTTTAAGTAGAAGTTAAAATTAAAGTATTGGCCTTGAACCAGACAAAATATCTAGAATGAAAGTCTAGCCTTGTAGTATAAAGGTCTAAAAATGATTGCAAAAATGATTGCTCTAAATTTTCAGTTAACCTCTTTTTGAGATGATTACTTTGATGAATATCTTCATAATATGGAGATGGATCAATAAGTCCATAGCCTGACATATAGTTAGGAGCTGAAATTGTATCTGAAATTATATTCACTGTATAATGTTTGATCTATAGTAATATAGCTTTAAACCCAGGCTGCCTTGCCATGGAGCAATGATTATCAAGCTAGTCTTGCAGACCATTATTACTGCAGTGAGTTTGATCCACACTGTGTGGCCTTATACCATACTAAGCAATGCTAAACTCATTAAATATCAATACAGCTCTAAACTCAGCCATATTATTATTAGAATTTGTTATACTAGAGTTCATGATTTGCTAATGAATACCAATGAAATTATATTAGGGTTGATCAATAAGTCCATAGCCTGACACATGGTTAGTTATATATAAATTAATGGTAATTGCTTCTTTGCTTTATGCCATTTTGGCTTACAAAAGATTTTTGTAAGAACACTCTACTTTCAGATAGCAGGGTAAAACCTGTATTTCTGAAAAAAAGATCTTTTTTGTGTAGGATTGACTCTTTTCTTCTTTCAGGAAGAACATGGATTTTCTGAATATCACAAGAATCCTGCTGGCTCTGAAAGAACTCGGACATAAGAACTTGATGCTCCCATGGATGAAGTTTCTAGCTAAACTGATCTATAAAGAAAAGAAACTGAACCAGGCAAAATACAGTTTTGAGAATTTTTGGATCAGTACTTTAGATGCTGAAGACATAATGCAACTGATTGAATACAAGAATGCATTGTTACAGGGCAGACCTGATGATATACCATCCAAAAGTATCTTTCCATCCATCATAAAAGGTAAGTTTAGATTCTATACTTATGAAGAGATCTCTGACACCACAAAGAATACTGAAGCAATTAATGGTGCAGATAATACCAGCAACACTCTAGACACAATTCCTAGAAGCACTCCTGGCATATCTCCAGGTGCTATACCTCCTCCAATATCTGATACTCCAAAAGATAATATAGCAATAACCACTGCAGATGATACCACCAACACTCCTGACACAATTCCTAGAAACACCCCTGACATATCTCCAGGTGCTATACTGCCTCCAATATCTGATACACCAAAAGATAACATAGTAATAACCACTGCAGATGATACCAGCAACACTCTTGACACAATTCCAAGAAGCACCCCTGACATATCTCCAGGTGCTATACCTTCTCCAATATCTGATACTCAAAATGATAACATAGTAATAACCACTGCAGCCGATACTCACAACCCACTTGACACAATTCCTAGTAGCACCTCTGACATATCTCCAGGTGCTATACCTCCTCCAATATCTGATACTCCAAATGATAACATAGTAATAACCACTGCAGATGATACTCACAACCCACTTGACACAATTCCTAGAACCACTCCTGACCTATCTCCACATGCTATACCTTCTCCAATCTCTGATACTTCAACAAATAAAACTGATGTTTTTCTCATATTAAATTAGAAATTCAATTTTTACCCAATTTGGTTGCCTTATTGTTTTGAAAATATGAAAAAACAAAATATGAAGAGTTGTGGAAAATCGACAGAAAAATAGATTCTGTTCCAGATATGCATTGTTTTGTTTGCAGTAAATACATTTATGCTAAAATACATAATTGTATAATTCATTCATACATGAATAAATTCGCCATTTTTGATTGGTACTATACTAGTAATGAAATAATAAGAGTAAATGTTAAACTATCAAATTGTATGAATACTTTCTGACATCTGCTACTTGATTATTTACATGTTTAGGTCACTCACCAATTATTAGCTTCTACGAAAATAAAATTCCAGCAAGACCAAATGGTGAGTTCTCTATTTTTCAATTTCTCTATTTTTCAAAGCGAAAATAACGTATAGCATTTGTTATGATAATGACTAGAAGTATGGTCGAATACTCTAGATCCCAAATGTTTCGACAATACTTACAGGCATTTAATCAATATATGTGTTCTCTTGTACATGAACAAGCAAAGTTAACTAGAAAATATTAAAAAAAAGATTCTCTGTCTATGTTTCTTAACCAAACTTATATTAATTGCAAATTAAATTTAAATCAAAACTTTAATTCTCTGAATTTCTTATTTTCAATTTTTTAAAAATTAAATTAATATTAGAGTTTTAAATTTGAATTTTGTTTTTAAATTTTAATATTTTTAAACCTTAAATTAAATTTAGATGAATTTTTAAAAAACTTCTAATTTGAACTTTATGCTTCGAACTTTATTGCGAAAATAACGTATAGCATTTGTTATGATAATGATAGAAGTATGGTCGAATACTCTAGATCCCAAATGTTTCGACAATACTTACACTCATTTAATCAAAATATGTTAACTTGAAAATATTAAAAAAAAGATTCTCTGTCTATGTTTCTTAACCAAACTTGCAAATTAAATTTAAATCAAAACTTTAATTCTCTGAATTTCTTATTTTCAATTTTTTAAAAATTAAATTAATATTAGAGTTTTAAATTTGAATTTTGTTTTTAAATTTTAATATTTTTCAATTAAATTTTAATCAAACCTTAAATTAAATTTAGATGAATTTTTAAAAAACTTCTAATTTGAACTTTATGCTTCTTTTTAAAAATGTTTATTTATTTATTTTTGTAGAGGAGAGACTTGAAGATATTCTGGTCAGATGGTCAGGAAATTATACCAAGTTACAAGAGAATCATTGCTATATTCAATGGTGAGTAAAATGCTGAGTCATATACAATTTTATCTTAACAGAAAGATATTTGATTGGGGAACATTTCAGATGACTTAGTATGTTATTATTTTCTAGCATATGTGTGTTGCCATAAATAACAACTGTTTTATTAATTATAGAGTATTAATCAACAAAAATATAGGATATACATATTTATAGAGTTTAATATAAAGTCATGTGATTGATAACACTGTTTTATTATTATTTTATTTATTATATCTAACTTTATTACTTTGCTGGTGGAGAGGGGCAGTGTACAACGGTGGATTTTCAAAAATAATAATATAAGCTGACTTCTGCCTTTCCATTTGCTGTGCTGGTGGCCAGGGGCAATGTACAATGGTGTATTTTCAAAAATAATAATCTAAGCTGGCC
>VCCN01001036.1:5751130-5762178 GCA_006491835.1 Architeuthis dux | reverse complement strand
AAGGAGTAAATGTTTAAATTTTCAGCTGTCTGGCTCCATTGGTGCAGTCTGTTTGCATGATACATAATTAGACAATCAGCCACCCAGACCAACTTAAAAACTGAAGAAACCAAGTTCTGGTGACAGTTTTATCTAATAAAATTTCCTATTTTCCATATGTATCGTATGTTTACATAAACACCTTATCATAAGTTGTATTCAAGACAAGCATGAAATTACTCTTCTCGTGGAGAAGAGTGGGAGACAAAGAGTATTGTGGGAGACTACGCAAAATGCGGGAGACTTGTCAGATCTGTTAGTAGGACCAATAGTGCCAGAACAGAATCAAATGTATGTGATATTTTGTCCTTTTTATGCAACTCCGTTTAAAAGGGACCACCACTTGTAGGGACCAAAATTAAGTAGAATCCACTGTATGTATATGTTAATGTAGTGTGAAGAGACATTGTGATGTCTCATTAACTTTTAATGTCTTGCACCACTGGAAACCACTCCTAGCAGCTCTTGAGCTCTTCTGTAGTGTAAACCATGTTTGTTACACTTGTTATGTCAAAAAAAACAACAAATAAAATCAAAAACTTTATCTAAAGTTGAAAGTGTGATAACTTTAATCATTAGTTTAGAGGCATTATGTAAATTGTAGATATGTATGAAAAAATGTATTATGTAAACTTTTTTTTATTTCTGAGCTCAAAAAATCACAGAAACTTACTTTTATTGAAGAATTACTCATCATGTCTTTAAGGCAGTGGATCTCAAACTGTGTGCCGTGGCACAATATTGTGATTGTCACTAACATCTAAATTTTCTTGTATGAAACTAAGAGTTAATGTATTTCTTATTTTGATGAAATAATGTTTTTGAATTTGGTTTCTTGGTCAATTGTTTATCATGCATCCTTTCTCTGCAGGTTATCAGCAGCACACCAAAGTTGAGAGAAAGAGTGAGGAGGGCTTTTGAAATGATGCTGGATTTTTATGGCATGAGACTCACTAAGGATAACCAGTTTGAACTTGCAGAGAACTTTGAAGAAAGACTCTATGAACTTAACCAATGGTAAGCTTTAAGTAGAAGTTAAAATTAAAGTATTGGCCTTGAACCAGACAAAATATCTAGAATGAAAGTCTAGCCTTGTAGTATCTACAACATGTCTCCATAAAGGTCTAAAGTCTAGCCTTGTAGTATCTACAACATGTCTCTATAAAGGACTTAAAGAACTTAACCAACGGTAAGCTATCTAATACAGGCCTCTCCCATAATAACATGGTTGTTGGGGCGCAAGAAAGCCATTATAACCTAGCCAGGTAATTCCATATGAAAACATCCCAAATTTTAAAAAACTGACACCATGAAAATTAAAATTTTCTCACTTTTTCTCCAGTCAATAGTACATGAAAAGATAGGAAAAATCCCAAAATTTCAGTTCATAGGTCCAAGCGGTTGTCGCGATATGATGGTTTGAAGTTTTGTCCAATTTCGGGTTTCGTGCTAAAAATCCGCTATTTTGAATTTCATTATTTTATCATAAAATCAATTCTACAGCCGCTAAACTTCTGAAAATTAGTACCTGACCGTTTTTCAGGGTGAGGAATTCAAAAATCAAGGTTAGAAATGGCTTAACATACTCTAAGTAGGACAAAATCTAAATTTGGCCAACAATTTTGAATTAAAAACTATTTGTAGGACTCTGGGCAAAAATATGGCGTACGGAAGTCCAAAACATTTCACCTTTGGAAATTTTAATTAAGAAATATTCAAAGCAACAAAAGGAGTTCTTGGTTCCTGCATGGTTCAGCAGAAATCAGTTATTAAAAAATTGCTCATTTTGATAAAAATACAGCATTAATTTATAGTTGATGTACTGTATGCAACAAGCCATGCAATTACTTAAGAACAAAAATTTCCTTTTAACTTCTGCAGTTTGACAATTATTTCTTTGCAATTTGAAAGAGTTGTATGTCGAATTCAAAAGAATAAATCCAGATGTAAATATCAGATTTTCAAAATTCTGCAGTTTACGTCTAAAATGGTATGTTACTGCTGGCTCATCAGGTACCCATTCAGTCTGTGTTTGCATCCATCCTCAAAATGCAATTCTTTTGATAAATGCTATTTCATGGGATGTAACTTACAGAGACTTAATGGAAAAAATTGTTTATGATACATCAAGTAATGAATGCATGGTACATCGATGTAGCAATTGCCCTGGAACATGTTAGCTTAGAGCATTTTTAGATGAAGAACTCAAAGATGTAGACAAAGATGTGGAGTTTCACTTTAATCAGTGGAAAAGTACTGACCAATCCCAGCTAATAACTCAGACCGTAACACTTGATGAATACAAAGAGTTGGCAATTGAATGTATAGATGCATTAACCTACTCAGATGGGTGTGGAGGTCAATACAAGAACTAAAAGAATTTTTACAACTTGTGCTTGCACTTTAAGGACTTTGGATTGAAAGCAGAATGGATCTTTTTTGCTACTAGTCATGGAAAGTCACCCTGCGATGGAGTAGGAGGTACAGTAAAATGCACAACGGTGCAGGCCAGTTTGCAGCGTGCAATTACTGATCAAATTCTTACTGTTGAATCAATGTTTCAATTTTGCTCAACCAAAAATGACAGACATATCTTTTGTTCTAATTGATGCAGAACAAATTGCTGCCTTACGTCCAGTCCTAAATAAGCGATTTTCCGATGCCTGCACAGTACCAGGGATTAGGAGCTTACATCACTATATATCGGTGTCAGAAACAAGTATTGCATTCAAATGTACCAGTGAGGACATTGAACTGCAGAGCTTTAATTTACTAAGCGGTTCCAGCCAACCAGCGGTTAATCAAACACTTATAGAAGATCTAAACCAAGCAGACGTTGTGGCGTGTCGATATGATAAGTTTTGGTGGGTAGGAATGATAGACGAAGTTGACCACAACAACAAAGACCTGCGAATTAAATTCATGCATCCACACGGGCCATCCAAAAGATTTACCTGGCCATCAAGGGACAACTCATGTTGCGTTCCAATGGATAACTTAATATCTAATATCAGCATACCAACTACCAGATCCAGGGAAAACTCATGTTGGGTTCCAATGGATAACTTAATATCTAATATCAGCATACCAACTACCAGATCAAGGGACAACTCATGTTGGGTTCCAATGGATAACGTAATATCTAATATCAGCATACCAACTACCAGATCAAAACACATTTATGACATCAGTGAACAAGATTATGAAACAATTATAGCAAATGCTTAAACTAATGTGAATCCAGTTCTTTTTATGTAAATGTTTCTAAAACATTTGAAAATTCAATTATCTATTTTCTGCTACAAGGAAAAGTTTCAACTGTTGAAATGTGAAGCCACGGAACACCTTTTTTTACAAAAAAAATGAAATTTTAATGGTTGATTTCTGTGGAACCAGAAAAGAACCAAAAACTCTGTGTTGACCATAAGTCACTTTGAATATCCAAAATACAATTTTCAAAGATGAACATTGTTGGATTTCCACACGCCATATTTTTGTTGTGAGTCTCGCTTTTTTTTTTGTAGCCAAATTTAAATTTTGAATAACTTTAAGCTTTCCAGGGCATTTCTAACTTTGGTGTTTGAATTCCTCGCCCTCCAAAATGGCCAGGTACCAATTTTCAGAAGTGTAGAGGTTGTAGGGCAGATTTTATGACAAAATAAAAAAATTCAAAATAGGGGATATTTAGCACGAAACCCGAAATTGAGCAAATCTTCAAACAATCATATCTCGACAACTGCTTGCAGAGAACTGTGAAGAAAGACTATGAACTTAACCAATGATAAGCTATCTAATACAGGCCTCCCCCATAATAACGTGGTTGTTGAGGTCCAAGAAAGCCAACCACGTTATAACCTAGCCGCAATAACTGCATGGGGACAATAAGAGAAAGTTGGCTAACCATATAAAACCGTATAAAAACTAAGAAAGGCAATTTTTACTGTTTTTTTATTAAATAATACCACCAAAATAAATCCAATACAAAGTATCCCAAATTTCAGTATTTAAAAACAAAATATTTAAATCAATGACTTAATGCTAAGACACAAATTCATAAAAGAAGGTGAAATAAAAACAGCCCTACTCATTTTTTCAACTTTAAACTGAAAGAAAAAAGTAGAGAACATAAGAAACCTGCAAATTTTCATTTCAATTTATTGACTTCCGTCGGCTCTTTATCAGTTTCGAGGACCCAAATTTCATCTTTCCGAAAGATTCTTTTTTCAGTCTTCACCGTTTTTATTTATTTAATTATACAATCCTTGTTTTGATTAAATCTTTTTACATTTTGTGATACTATTTCTTCACAATATTATTTTTATATAGTTAAAGCGGTCTGAATTCTACATTTCATCCTTGCTTTGATTAAAGTAAATTAAAGTTTAATTGTGGCATCCTTGTTTTGATTAAAATAAATTAACTTCTTGGTAATAGAACGGCGTGAAATTCGCAATTTCCGTTTGGAAAGACGTAAACTATATTAATATATCTCAAAACCAAACAATTTCATCCTTGTTTTGATTAAAATAAATTTCATTGTGGCATCCTTTTTCAAGCACAAAGCGTGTGGTAAATATTTTTAAGTTACTTCTCTCTGGGTTTTTTTTCTGTGTTTACGCATACACCCAGGGTGTAATTTTGGACTGATTATCACCAAATGTAGACAGGATGCATATTTTTAATATATCTCAAACTACTTATTACTCAGACTTTAGGAGGGCCCTGATTTCTGCCATAGTTTCAAAATGACATCACTGTTATATTGACACATGTTTTTTTAGTTCATTTTTAAAAAAAATTCTGTTTCCATTGTGGTCAGTGGAATGCATTGGACGTTTTAATAGTGTTTGAATTAAATTTCAGGTTATTGTTCTTCATTTTGAAGCTCGGGAAAATGATTTTGGAATAAATTACCGGAATATGTAGTGCTATCAACAGATGTAAATGATTTTAAAAAGAATTATAATGTTTATTACACCACTGCACAGGCCCTAGATATTGTGTAAATATGACTGTTATGTTGTACATACAATTTGTATACTTTTTTTTTCACACTAAAATAAATGTTAGATGTTAATAAATGGAATAGGAAAAGTGACACAAATAAGACAAATAAGAGAAATAAAAAAGGATAAAATAAAGAAAGAATTTTTTTACAAAAAGAATGAAGAATTGCGCAATTTTTTGTAATTTTTTAATTTCAGAAAATCTGTATCTGAACTTGGGGAGGGTCTCCCCAAGTTCAGATTCAGATTTTCAATATATCTCCAATTACGTTTTGTTTTTAATGTTTAGTGGTCACCGCCCAACAAAAGGCCAGAGAAGTAGCTTATTCATTGATCACCCCTTTCTTTTACAAAAAAGAAAAAAATTGGGTAATTATTTGGATTAAGTACGCAAAGATTTTGAAAGAAAAGGGTGGTAACTAGTATAGACGCTGTACATGATAAAAGCGTAAATCGTAAATTATGGAACAAATGGGAGACTGAGTTCGGTATTTCTGAGATGAGGTGTTAGTATTACTGATACTATTGTTCGGACTGAGGATCTCAGTCCGAACAATAGTATCACAAATGGGAGACTGTTTACTTCTTACATACATGAGTTTGTGTGGAGAAATACTGTCAGAAATGACAATTTAATCATTTTTGTATATCAATTTCAACTGTAAATTATTTATTTTCTCAAAAACGAAAAATTTTCCAACATGATCCCAGGAAGAGCTATAATTGAGCTAATGTCAAGGTAATTAAGACTAAATCTAAACCTAACTCCCATTATTAAATATATCTGACTACATTAATAGTATTTACTGACATTTATCAAGATGTAAAATTCATTGTGATACAATTCACCGACATACATAGTTACCGAGATCTCTAATCTTACAAAAAGGTTAAGAATTAAAAAGAATTTACTGGAATGAAAATATACTAAAGATGTATCAATCGTTCAGTGGAGGGCCCATGCCGTTTTCAGCTATTTATGTACTTCTCAAACTTTTGACAAAAAAGCGATACATGACGAGAAAAAAAGTTAAAAACTTGTATAAGAATTATTTTTATTGTAAGAAATATTTATACCATTATTCGTAAAAAAAGAATTAATAGAAAGATTTTCAATCTACAAATTATATTTTTCATGTTTAGTAACAGAGATGTTTGTCTTTGAAAAAGTTGTTTCCAGTGTAATCAATGGGATGTAATAATTAGCATATAGAAAAATAAAAATAAAATTCAATAATTCCCGTCATAGTTCAGCGTCATGTCTATATTTCAGTGTTGATACAATGTTAAATTGTATCTCAATGAATTTTACATCTGGATAAATGTCGGTGAATTGTTGTTGGTGAATCTGCCGGCCCCCTTTTTTATTTACTATGATCAACATAGGAGCTAACCACTGAATATGAGTGGCGTACAGATAATAAAGTTGTACCAAAATTTCCTTTCAGTATTTTTTTTCACCACACAGATGAATTATATGATGATTGTAATTTTTATATCTAACAGGGATTGCCACAATCATCGTCGCATCACAAGAATCCTGCTGGCTCTCAAGGAACTTGGACATAGTGAATTGGCGTTGCCTTGGATGAAGTTCCTATCTGATCTGGTTTACAAAGACAAAATGCTGAACAAAGCAGACTCAAGTTTTCAAAATTATTGGGTTAGCACTTTAGATGCAGAAGACTCAAGTGAGCTAGTAGAGTATATGGACCAGTTAAGGAGTAATCATACCTACTGACCCCAAAACAGGTACTATTCTACAGTGATTCCCAAAAATGTAAGACCATTTTTTCAATAAAGTCATGAAATCAACGCTTTTAAATTTCTGATGTCTTAAATCCCTAGTCTGATTCCTTACGTCATTGTTGTTAGGTAGGGAAAATAAATTCAAATCCAATAGAAGGTGTTTGACAAAAAAAAAAATTTTAACTGATGAGGTTTTTTGTTTAATTTTTGCTTTTTATGCTTTCAATGTTTTTACATTTTCTTTTGCAAGCATACAACCATTGTAATGGAATGTATTTTTTCACCATATTTTCAGTAAAAAGTTACTAATATTTTCCCCAAATCTTAAATTTGAGACATCTTAAATCCCTAGTCTGATTCCTTACGTCATTGTTGTTAGATATAGAAGGAGTTTGACAATAAAAAAGCTTTTTACTGATATGGTTTTTTTGTTTAATTTTTGCTTTTTATGCTTTCAATGTTTTTACATTTTCTTTTGCAAGCATACTACCATTGTAATGGAATCTATTTTTTCACCATATTTTCAGTAAAAAGTTACTAATATTTTCCCCAAATCTTAAATTTGAGACATCTTAAATCCCAAGTCTGATTCCTTACGTCATTGTTGTTAGATATAGAAGGAGTTTGACAATAAAAAAGGTTTTGTACTGATATGGTTTTTTTTATTTAATTTTTGCTTTTTATGCTTTCAATGTTTTTACATTTTCTTTTGCTCTTAGCTTGATTTTAGTTTTTTGTTTTTTATTATTACTGCACCCACCCCACCATTTTTGACCTTTATAAACATTTATTTACTGAAGTATCTTTAGTTATCTGTATTTACTGTCAATCTTTTAATATATCATATACAAAGAAAGATAATTCTGTTAGATTTCTTTGTTAATGATCAGTAGTGGAACTCTCCTTTTTCTGATATTTTACTGTGTTCAAATCAGTTAGTGGTTTGGTGTCCTAGCATGTAGAAGTCTATGTTCGAGTGTAAATAAAAAAGAATTGAAGATCCCAAGAAGTGTATGCGTTAATTTTGTGTTATATATAAAGTTGAAGGCAGACAAGTGGATCTACAGAGTCTCAATAGTTATCAATTGATATAAACTGAAGTCATTGTAAAAGTTGTGGAATGGCAGAGAGTATTTTGTCAAGTTTCAATCTTGAAAATGAGTGACAATCGTATGACACCACCACCCCAAAAAAGTGAGATGGGGTCTTCTAGGGGGGATCTGGGGACATGCTCCCCATTAAATTCTGAAAATTATGTATCCAAGATTGGCTAAAATTGCGTTTCAGGTAATATCAGCTACTGAAATCAAGTGTTGTCAAAAGTCTATTTAAAACATGTTTCAAAAGTTTTGTATGTGATCTTGTTGAGCTGACTGTCTTCCCAAATTTGAAAATTGTATTTCAGGGCATAGACTTCGAGACAACACTTAATTTCAGTAGCTGATACTGAAATTAAGTGTTGTCTAGAAGTCTATTTAAAACATGTTTCTAAAGTTTGAGTGTAAATAAAAGTGAATTGAAGACCACAAAAAGCGTATGTGTTTATATTGTGTTATATCAAAGTTGACAGCGAACAAGTGGATCTACAGAGTCTAACATTTACTGAGCTTAGCCTAGTCTGGGAGACGGTCACATGTAAGAGGCACCCAATGAGAATCAAACCCACTACAGTAGCAACTAGCATTCCAAGGGAAATTATGAATCACTGCCACCCATATATGCTGTGTTTGGGGTGATCAATTAAAAAGTTGGGCTGTGATCACAAAAAAATGTCAGAATTTTCAAAAAACAAGCGGGCACAAAGTAGTGACCAATTTAGCATAAGCTTACATTGAAAATTGAACCCCCCTCCCCCAACTAAACCCTAGTGTGTGTACAGAATTTCTAATTTTTAGTTAACACAGATACCATTCTAGGTGGGGAGGCCCAGTCCAGCACCGCCCATCCAGCGCTGCCATTTCAGCGCCACCATTTCAGCGCCACTACCAAATCTAATAATATTTTTAGTTACTCCCTCTAAATTAAGCTTTTGGTTACTACTTCCCTTATTTCACTAACGTGAGATCTTTAATTATTTTGATTTGGTTACAGTTATTCGATTATTTTAAGTCTTTAGACATTCATTTATCCTATCCTACTATGAACAGTTAGGGCTGGGCGAAGTCCGGATACATAGATAGATAGATACATAGATACATATAAATGTGTGAACACATGAATAACCTAAACCTTTGGTAGCAGTGATTAATAATCTGCTAGACTACTTTGCAAACCATCGCTTCATGGCTAGGTAATCTCAGTTACATTTTAATGTTCATCACTATGTATTTTAATTGCTATTTCATGGTCTATCAATCTTTAACTCATTTGAATGTCTCTAGCTATTTTAATTGCTATTTCACAGTGTAGCAATCTTTAACTCATTTCAGATATATGCATTTGTCTGGATCACTTTTCAATGAGCGCACAGATACTATACACATAGTTCCCTCTAAGTCATGTGATTTTGCAACCAGCACACAAAGGAAATTAATGTGCGCACAAAAGATTTCAAATTCTGGAGATCGCTAACTGAGTTTTCATTGAAAAGTATTGATTCACTATGGCGAATTCAAAAAATTGCACAACATAAGATTTTTGCGCACACTGACTACAAAGAGGGAATGTGACTATACTCCTATCTGAGGCAGAGGGTCAGGAATTGACACTTTCATCCTAGGCAGAGCGCACAGATATTACACTCCGATCCTAGGCAGAAGTGCCAATCCATATGTAAATGATCCCGTCACTTTTTTCACGTTTAGCAAAGTTTAAAGTTTTCCTTTTTTAATGATTATAATTTTATGAACTTTATAAAAAAATTTGAATTGAGAATTTAATGCAAGTAAAACAAACTGCCTAAATAATGAGACATGAACAATATATGATCTTATGTTCTCATATTTATACATCAAATTCAGAATACCCAGAAGCCTGTAGCAGTTCTATACATTTATCAACAAAAATTGTACTTCCAACAATATTTTACAGTACAAAATGACAATTATAACTGTCATAAAAGCACAGTTTGCAAAACACATTATTGAATAAAAAGAAATTGTACAATTATCCCCCAAAAAACAAAAACAGACAATTCTGAAAATTGCAAGGTCTCATTGAAAAACATATTCATCCATACAACAGTGGCATTTCTCTCTGTATCAACATAATGATACAGTGGAAAATGAACAAAAATACATTGGCATGAAACCATCTCATGCTTAAATTCCGGGACTTAAAACCTGCCCATTTCTTTTACTACTGCCGGGACTTAAAACCTGCCCATTTCCTGACTCCAGGACTTAGAACCTGCCCATTTCCTGAATAATGTGGGCACAGAGACTTCACTCCAGACCTTTCTCATTCATTCGGTCTCACCGATAAGGATTTGATCCTTTCAAACCGATATCCATCAACGCCCCTACAAACGACTCTTCTTGGGTGCAGAGCAATTTCTCACGTTGGTAACCGCAGCAAAAACACCATTGAATCCAGTGCCATGGTTTTTCCATCAAATCACGGTCAGCATTCACTATGCTGAGCCCAAACAAAAGAATGAATAAAAAAGAATTTAAAAAACACATTTTCTATCAATTAATACAAAACAATCTGTAGACCTTGCTTTTTTTCTCTCCCTCTCTTAGGGATCTCTTCCACTGATAAATAATAAAATGGTAAAATGTCATCGCTACAGAGTTAAATTAGTTGTTATAAAAATTTGCTGTCTAAAGAAAGTCAGAAAAATATAAAAGAGAAAGAATGATGATCATCCTTTTTCCGTATTTCATTTTGACCTCCACCTCTTTGTCTTCAGCATTCCTATAATTAGTATGCTCTCACTACTAATTTTCAAGAAAGAAAAAAGGAGGGAGAGAGACCAGCACTAGCTGTCCAAGGCTAGGACTTGTGTACCAAAAATGGAAATCGGAGGTCGAACTCAGTATTTCCAGAGCATTTTTGCCGTGAAGTGTAAACATATGAGATAGATGCGACTTACAGAGTTAAAAGAAAAAGTATCAGCTATACTTTGTCTGTTTGACAACTCAAAATTCAACAATATTTTGGATGTGAACTTTAACCTACAAAACGTGTTGACAGTAGATTATGCAGACTTATAAGAGCGTCGCTACGAGTAAATTTGTTAATTTGTTAACAATATTACAGTTTTACTTAAACAAAACAAGTGCATGAAATATCAAAAACAAAGAAGACATT
>VCCN01001036.1:5724879-5736899 GCA_006491835.1 Architeuthis dux | reverse complement strand
TCAGATACAAGAATTCCATAGGAAAAGTAAATTATATAGTAATCTTAATTTATTCTGAGTAGTCAACCAGTCAAAGATAAACTAAATAATATTAACGCTAGAAAAAAGGCAAAATCAATCACTACATACGACTTTTGTACTATCTATACCAAAATTCCACACAAAGACCTCATTATAGAACTGAATAATATAATAGATCTAGCATTTGAAGGAGGTCATAACCAATACATCAGCGTTGCAAACTCGAAAACATTCTGGTGCAGAACAATAAACAACAAACCATACTTCAATAAATCGACACTTGAAAGTATCGTCAGTCACTTAATAAACGAAGGTTACTTCAAAATTGGTAACAAATTACTGTTACAAACAATTGGGATCCCATGGGTATCGATCCTGCACCATTCTGGTTTAACTTATACCTACTTTGTCTTGCTTGGACAGTGTCTGCTTGCATTCGGGGGCACATTGACCGCAGGCACACGAAGCAATGCGGTTGGACCTTTAGTAGGCGATGATCCAACAGGAACGTTACGATATTTATATGGTTGTGCTGTTTGCATATTGGATTTGTGAAGGTGGTGGCTAATTTGGCTCCCCCGTTGCCAGTGTTTTCTGGTGAGCATTTCAAATTGGTGCTACCTTATTTGGTATATTCGGTATCTACAGGGGGTCTCTATGGTCCACGCCGTCTCAGACAGTACCCCATATATCTATGGGGCGTTCCTCATCCGCCACCTGGGGACGTGCGGGGTAGCAGAGAGATCCTACTTTTGTAGTGTTTTCGCTACAAGTCTACTATTTTGGGTTTGTGTTCATCAATATGTGTTAGTTGGGTGTTAGGTAGATCTTAGATCTCCCTTAAATATTCAAGTCTCGACTTAGTATAAGTTTGTCATGTCCTTTTCTTCTTCGACCGCCGACAGTGTCTTAAGACTACGAAAGCTCATTGCTATTGTCAAATGTGGTGATTATGGGATATTTATAGCCGAAAAGGAACAAATTGGATAAGATTTCTCTATTCTCTCACTACCCTTTCCCTGCTGCTATACCCCCCCCCCTCTTTTCGAAGTTCATCAAGAGTGCCGTCCCAAGTAAATAATGAAAATTGTATTGCCTTCCCAGAAATAAAGAAAGAAGAAAGAAACCCGGACAAGCACGACCAGTGACAACTTGCTTCACGTTTATTACGATTTTTCAAACTGACTTGGTAAAGTACACAACCGGGCCCTTTTTATTATGCCTCCCCTGCTTTTTTTTTAGATTTTGGGGTGACCATTGGAATTTTTTCCTACCTCATTTGGACGTCTTCAACAACAATACCATTCAGCGTGGTTCTAGTAACGCAGGGAGGGGGGTGATAAGGATTTCTCTATCTACACACACACACACACACACAGTACCTGTCATAAGTATTTGAACAGAAAACCATTTTGCTTCTAATCGCCTGGTTTTGAGAATTAAAAACAGGAATATTACACAAGAAGAACCAAAGGCATGCATTAGTCATGTTTTGTGGTTCTGAATGTTAAATTTCTTTAAAACCCTTTTTTTAATAAATTAAATTGTTAAATGAAAGAAAAGCAAGTTTTTTGTTTCTCTCCTTCAGACCTACCAAGTCCAAGCCCCCCATGAATAATCAATTTATACGAATCTCCCGCATTGAAAAAAAAATATGCCTGTAAACATTTATTCCCTCCTATTTGCATACCTACCAAGTCTCCCGCATTTTGTCGATTATTTTGGTTTAAAATTATGTTAAGATAGGTTTTCAATACACTGAACTGGTGTGTGTGTGGCGGGGGGGGGGCATTTTTTAGGAAATCTCCTCCTGAGAATTTCTAAACCTTTGCTTAAATTCCATAATGGCTCCTGCAATCTCAGGAAATAAAAATAGATTATGTGCTTGTTCAAATAATAATGAGCAATACTTTTTGTATGCATAAATTATCATTGATAAAAAAGTATTGCTCATAGTTCGAAAAGTGAACGTCGTAAAATGAATCGGGACATCATGGAGTTAAACCATATTTTCAAAAACATCCAGAAATATCTAGTATCTAAGGAAGTTTAGCATCCCAAATTAAATATCTAAAAACGTCTAGAATCTAGGGAAGGGAACTTTAGTGTCCGAAATACTGCGACACAAACAATGATTTTAATAATACAATGTTTACTCCCCTTAGTTGAGATCATTTGTGAATTTAAAGATTTTTAATGTAAAGGTGTTTAGTTTAAATTTACGAAACGGCCCGATTGATACAATTTTTACTCACCTTTATTGTGGCCATTTCTGAACTTAAAGGGTTTTTAATTTTAATTTACGAAAAGGGCACTACAGAATAAACGAAACAAACTTTTGATTTTTAAATGTTCAGTTTATTTCTAAATTGACGTTTGGGTTAGTGTTAATGTTAAATTTGAAATGTTTCTGTGATAATAGTTAAAAACATAGAGAACACATGTAAAAAATTAAAAATTACGGACGTGTTCCGTGCACAATACTTTGGGACGCTGAACTACACTTCCGCCAATCTGGATTCTAGATGTTTTGGAAAACATGGCTTAAATAAATGATGTCCCAAAATCCCCCAATATTCGTTTTAAAGTTGTGTCTTTTGACAAGCCTAAATGATTAATTTCATGACTTTATATGACTTATATTTAAATTGACTTAAGTGTCTTGTAGTTTTCATTTTCAGTTATTTTACGAAGGAAATACATTTTTTCTTTCACTTTTCACAAAAGTGAAAGTATTTAAAAACATTTCCAGTTGTGTGTGTGCCCGCACAGTCACACTTGGCTGCAATAATTTCGAGTTTCTGGACGTCAAGCTGTTGGTCTCTCTTCAAGTTTAAAATCAGGAGGAAGGAACCTGTTCGTCATTTTTTTCAATTTCTCAAAGTTACACAACAGCAAAGATGGGGCCTGAAAAGGAAAGTCAACCAGAGGCAAAAGCACCAACACTACTAAGACAATTCTATAGTAATACTAAACATTGGTTTTTATGTTTTATATACTATATGGCTACTTCCATATTCGTCATCATTTACGACGTTTTTCTTTATTTAAAAAAACAGGTAATCTTTTTGTTTTCTTACAAAATGGACGTAACTTAGGCACAATGTAGGGAAGGTGGTCCCGTTTGTAAAGTTTCACATCCTCGCACACTCGATGTTAAAAACGGTGAACAAATAAAACCAATTTCAACAATTTAACTTAATCAAAGCAATAACAATATAATTAATTTGCCCAACGGAAAAGTGCCCAACGGAAAAGTGCCCAACGGAAAAGTGCCCATCACGAATTTATACAGACAGGAAGTTAAAGTGCCCATCAAAACATAATTTAATTAATGAATATTTGTGTTTTTTACATGAAAATGTTATAAGGTTTTATTCTAGACCATTGGCACAACTTATAATTTAATTAATGAATATTTGTGTTTTTTACACGAACATTTCATAAGGTGTTATTCTAGACTTTTGACACAACTTAAATACGAGGTCAGTGTACCGAAATACAGGTGCATCTACATTTAACTGCACTGACGGTGTGTGTACCGCAGATGTGTGCGTGTTTTAGTTTAAGCGTGTGTGTCCGTAAAGTTCAATGTCCATAGTTGAAAATCTACAGGGGAATATCTTATCTTACCAATCTTTGAATTAGGGAAATGGAAGACGATATTCAAGTTGCGCCAATTTTCCCTGCCAAAAGTCTAGAATAAAACCGTATAAATAAATCGTGTAAAAAAACACAAATATACATTAATTAAATTATAAGTTGTGCCAAAAGTCTAGAATAAAACCTTATAAAATTTTCCCGGCCCTAATTTTTGTGTATAAAACACAAATATTCATTAATTAAATTATGTTTTGATGGGTATTTTTCCTGATGGGCACTTTTCGGGACATCATAATTAATGTATTTTGTCTTATTTCTTTTTATTTGTGCGCCGTTGTAACATCGACCGAGCGAAGGTGTGAAACTTTACAATTGGGACCACCTTCTCTTCATTGTGCCGTAACTTACGTCCTTTTTCCTCATGAAAATTAATTGAATTAGTTAACCACATCTAACACATGCACCAGAGTTTACGGTTGTACAACGTTTCGTCCGCAGATATTTCGACCATTTTATATTGCGGAAATGACTGCATTTACTTCTGTTTTTCTTTGATGAATTCTCTTATTTCTTTGTATTCGTGCGTCATTTTAACATCAAATGTGTACGGGTGTGAAATGTTCTCAATCACATAAAATTAAGAAAGTATTTTTTTCCCTAATTTTTGAGCCATGTGGTAAAAAACCATTTTATTTGACTTGTATAAAGAAAAGAAAAATAAATAAACAAAAATTAGCGGACATCCAGGAGTTAATCCATATTTATAAAAACATCTAGAAATATCTATAATCTAAGGAAAACTTCCTTAGCATCCCAAATTAAATATCTAAAAACATCTAGAATCTAAGGAAGTTTAGCGTCCGCAATAATGCGACACAAATAATGATTTTAATAATTAATACAATGTGTACTCACATTAGTTGAGGTTATTTCTGAATTTATGCACGCCATCACTATGGTACACTATTCTATTTCTTTCACTATAATATTTCTTTTACATTCTTTTTTAAGAGAAGAAACTTAGCTATGTGAAGGTTAACACTTTGTAGGTTTTGCTAAAGAGTTCTGTATTAGAAGTTGTTGAAGCCTAGTATAGAAAGAAAAGCAAGGAGCCATGAACGGAGTAATCTAGGTCATGTGAAAGAAGGTCTCTGATTGGCTGGAATAATTGTGACGTCACATAGAGGTTTGGACAAGACAGCGGAATCACCATTTTGTTTTTGGAACATAAAATGACCACGTAGTTCGGCCTTCTTAGGACAACAAAATCAGCGCAGTGAATTTAAAGTCAAACAAAAGAGAACAGTTCATACAATAATAGAATAATGGAAGAAAGTCCATACAAACAGAAGTTAAATAAATGCAGATATTTGTAAACATACAAATTACATGACATTTAATATATGAAGACAAAACAAAATGATCGTGATTCGTAGGAAGAGATACAAAAGAGGGAATAAATTAATTAATAAAAAGTGAATATGGAAATGAGGGACACAAGTGGCACATATAGTTTAATTGTCATGTTTTCACCTGACGATGGAGCAACTGAAAACACTTCTTTTAACAAGGTATGGTTTTTCATAACTCAAGGCTCTTGTTATTAAAAACAGGTGAATCAGGGTATTCGCAAAAACTAGCGAGGCGTGAGGAAGGCAGACACAATTTGAGGTGCCGGAAAGATTATGAAGCTCAACATAGGTGAATGTCATTGACAGGAGGTTCTGTTGTATAGCCATCTTGGACTCCGACAAAAAGGATGACGGAAGACTTGGTTTATAAAAATATGATAATATATTTTTATTGCATCAGATACATCGTTCAGTGGCGGAGAATGAAGAGCGGGAGAGAGATAATGAGAGCCGACAGACTTTTCTTACAGGGAAATTGATCTTGTGTCTTCCCAAGCCTAGGCGCTCTGTCTCTCTGCATTCCGAGGGCACCTCTGTGGCTTTTATGGAGTTCGAATGCCCACATTGGTTTTCCAGCCGACCACCTGCAACTCAGGGTTTAGTTAATATCCTGTTTATGACTTTTCAACATCTGGTGTGTCTTCCGGTCCCTGACACCTGCAGTTTGGGTTTTGGTCGATATCCTGTTTATGACTTTCAACACCTGTGGGGGTTAGATCTGTGACCCCCTCCCATGGCTGCCTAAATATCTAACAGTTCTAAAAGGAAATGTAGTGGTCAAAAAAGGGCCTTCGATACTAGCTGTAGTGCTAAGATCAGCTATGACTAAGCTAATAGAAAGTCACTGTGAGAAAAGGAAATATGTGTACTAGATAGCTTACAGGCTTCACCAAAATGGTGTTGATTGAGAAAACCAGTGTCAACTGAAAAGTGAGCCTCAGGTGACGGAAAGATGCTGTATTCATGGGAAGAGCAAGAAGGAAGTGACATCAGCAGTAGATAAAGGGCTTATAATAGTTTAGTATTTTATTTATCTGATTATTTAGATCCTCAGATGCGTATTAATTCTAGCTAAATGAAAATGAGTTATTACACATGGGTCATTCCGTGTCAAGTGGACCAATTTTGGGAAAGTTCCCCACTCGACCATCTCAGATTTTGCTGTAACTTTGCTCAGACGTTCATTTGGGTTTGAAATGAAGTCCTGTAAAATGTTAGCTCAATATCTTTACTCGTTCGGTCACTATGGATCCAAGAACAAGGACTACTTTGGTCGAAGCGACGACGACCAAATCTTTTTTTCCATTTTCAACTAGTAACCATTCCACAACAGGTACTTCTACTCCACAATTTGTTTTCAGGGTCACCTTTACATGTAGATTTTGAAAATGTTATCAGCCGCTAGAAAGCATCATTTTTTCAGAAAATGATGTCAAAGTGGGCTCCAAATGGTTTTTCTTTATTCAACTTTCATATTTAACATTGTTTTGGGGCAGATCTTCCCAAACTACATTATCCATCTGAAACAGAGACCATACCATTGTCATTTAAAGCCCTTCATGTACTAATGGTACACATGTTTTGCCGATTAATTTGCATGTCCTGTCGGTACTTGTAAGTCTAATTTTTATTTTTCAATAAAAATTAGTATTTACCTAAATAATTCTTTATCATTCAATGTTAGTTGTCTTTAGATGGCCTTCAAATATAAATAAAATATACAATTACAAAAAATTTGAAAATTAAAAATATCAGGACATAAAGGGTTTATGAAATTGAAAAAAAAAAAAGACAAATTCTTAGGTTTTTTTTTTTATGACAAGATTTACTGAAATCTCAGTTAGTTTCATTTTCCTAAAACTTATATAGATTTTCTCCAAATATAAGTAAGTGTATTAATGAGTAAACCTTTGCATTACTATAGACTAAGAACTTTTTTTATTTAATGTATTAATGTGCTTGGACCAGTACTATTTTTAATATTTATTAATGATCTACCTGATACAATATCTATAAAATGTAAAATTTTTGCAGATGATACCAAATTGTACCACCCAGTTTTGTTGTGATTAACTGAAATCTCAGAAGTAGTTAGTTTCATTCTTAAAACTTATATAGATTTTCTCCAATTCAAGTAAGTGTATTAATGAGTAAACCTTTGCATTACTATAGACTAAGAACATTTTTTTTTTAATGTATTAACATGTTTGGACCAGTACTATTTTTAATATTTATTAATGATCTACTTAATACAATATCTATAAAATGTAAAAACTTTGCAGATGATACCAAATTGTATTGTCGCCGGTTGATCAAGTAAGAGTACAGGAAGACCTAGATAAATTAATGCTATGGTTATTAGCTTTTAATGAAGATAAATGTAAAGTGTTACATATAGGAAATAGGGATCTGTGTTACGATTACTGTATGAACAGAAATATACTAGATATTGTAAATGATGAAAAGGATCTTGGTATCAGAGACTTAATAGAAATGTTTAAGATTATTTGCATGGTTTGGAAGTAGTTAACCCTGATGTATTTTTTACTAGAAGTGTGTACAAGGGACTGTAAATATGAGATGAGAGTCCTCCCAAGGGGAGATAATTATTACCACACATTAATTATAAATATGAGCTGTAATACTTTATTTTTCATTCTTTTTCATATACAAGATATTACACAGATATATTAATCAATTTTAATAAAAATTTCTCTATAAAGGTATTTAACATTATCTTTGTTCTGTGCCTTTCCTGATTAAAAATTCATACAACCCACACAAATATGTGACTTGATTCTTTGTCATGACTAGCAGTTGGGTTTAAGAAACACTTTTCAAACTAAAGTACATAACAGGTTTGGTTAGTCACTCAATAGAAACCGTCACGTGACCAATGTCTTTTGGCAGCATGCTGTGTTAAAAAATTGGAAAAAGGGGTGATCAATGAATAAGTTACTTCTCTTGCCTTTTGTTGGCCAGTAAGCACTAAAGAAGTCAGAATTTAAAACAAAAACAAGTGTGAATGCTGCTGGACACAAACTAAGGGATCAATTTAACATGAACCTACATTGAAAACTGAACCCCCTGCCCAAAAACCTATTATGGGGGGTGAATTTTTAAAAAAACATGTTTTTTGTAGATATAATCAGGAGCAATTGTTTAAATTTTCATCCCTCTAGAACTCCATTGGTGCTGTCTGTACACATGATAAATACATAGCCAGCCAGCCAGCCAGCCAGCCAGATCAACATAAACACTGAAGAGAACTATGTTGACAATTTTGGTTGATGGTTTCTAATATACTAATCCAGAGATTCCCAACCTTTTCGCGTCATTCCCCACTTTTGTCAATAAGATTACTAGTATCCCCCCCCCTTCCATTTATTAAGTTGCAACAAAGAATAATTTCAAATAATAACTTTATTTTACATATAATTAGACAGCTTCATACTAAGAATTAGTTTAATTGTACAGCTGCTACTGTGTATTTGTTACTCAAAGAAAGCAAACGAACATAATTAGGAACACATCATTTTTCATTCCAATTTAATACAAAAAAATAAGAATTCTGCTATTTGAACTGATATATGTGATCTCTGTTCTTGTTTTTTTGCTACTAGTTCTTCGATTTGTGGGTCTATTAGTGAGAGAGCACATCTTAAATAATTCAACTTATTTCAAGCCTTCGACTTGATAGATAGAAGTGCAGAAAACCCTATCTCTAGACTGTACTTTTATTTTTACCTAATAGCCTTATTCCTCCCTTGGACTACCCAAATTCCACCCCTGGGGGTAATCCCCCCCCCCCAGTTGGGAACCACTGTACTAAACCATTGGTTCTTAACCTTTTTGGCTCCCTCGACAGCTCCCAAAAATTTGATGTTCCCTTATATTAATTTTGTGTTAAAAAAGAATAATAATATAATGTTAAATTCAGAAATTTACCAATGACCTCATTGCTTTCATGCATCACCAAGTTAAGGAGTTAAGCATTAGTTACTATGGAATCCATAATAAAATTAGTAATTAATAGTATTGTGTAATTAGTAATTAATCAGTTAACCCTTTATAGGGCAGCCCTAAAAATATTTTAGATATCAAAACAACCTTTTTATATGTTAAACTAGACCTAATTACAAGATATTTTCAGTTGCAAGTTTTCTGAAATTTTTTTGTTTATGGGCGCAAAACCCCCTCTGGCAAAGTGATCATATATGGTGCCTCACCCAAAAAAAGACCAAAAGTGGAAAATATTAAAAAAATTAAAAATTAAAGTAGAAAGTTAAATAAAACATAGAATAAAGAATAACATTATAATATAATGCATAGATACAAAAAATTGATATTGACAAAAAAAATAACACTTTCAGGTTCATTTTTAAATTTTATTGTGCGGACCAAAAATAAGTTAATTTAATGGGGTGTGGTATGCCTCAAAACAGTTTCTGTCTTTGTTCACGCACAAGTGTACTTTGCAAAACTTGCAGACCACATTGGTGCGGATTATGTTTTCTTTGTGGCTATAATATTTGCATGTGGCTGATGGGTCCTCAGGTGATCATATATAATCACTTGCCACATAAAGGGTTAAGCCTTAAGATCATCCAGTCATATCGGGTTGAAATCTGCACTTCTGTTGCTTCTGCGTCTCAACAGGCCCAAACCCGACAAGGCAAGGATAAAGAAACACCCGAATCCTACATTATAAGGGTTACCTTCTGGGAATTTAAAAACTTCTGTTTACCCCATCACTTTCGGAAATTTATACCTGAAGAAGACCGAAGAATATGATCGGCCAAAACATTGTGTTAACAACACAAACAAAAAGAAGGAGTTCTGTCGTCCGAAAAATTGTTTGAATGTTAATGACCCTTCTCAAAACTATAGAAAACAGCTTGACAGCAGTGGCTTTTATCCTAAAATATTGTTTTCTCCTTAAAGTAATACTATTTTTTTGTTGTTGTAGATTAAAAACAGAAAAGAAAACGGAAAAGAATACAGAAGACTTGAAGGTAAACTGAAATATATAAGTTTTAAAATATTTTGGATGATAGCTTTTGAGTATTGTAACCATATATATATATATATACCAGTATATAAGACAAAAGTAATGTTCAATGATAAAGTTCCCAAAAAGGCCATGAATATAGAAGGAGAGACTCTAGAAGAGGTCGATGAATATACCTATCTAGGACAGGTAATAAAGCTAGAGAAAGACCATGACTGCGAAATAAAACGATGCATAACGATAGGTTAGAAAGCATTTGGCATGAATAGAAACATTCTAAAGAGCATACATGCCAATGTGCCTAAAGCGTAAAGTATACAACAGCTGCATAATACCAGCCATGACTTATGGATGCGAAACATGGAAACTAACCAAACGAGCTAAAAACCAACTCAGAATAGCACATGGAGCCATGGAAAGAGCAATGCTAGGGATTAACTCTAAGAGATAGAAAAAGATCAACATGGATCAGAGAGAGGACTAGAGTGAAGGATATTATACAACTAATTAAGCAGCAAAAATGGAGATGGGCTGGTCACCTAGCAAGAAGACATGACAATAGATGGGGGAAAAGACTAACCGATTGGTGCCCATGGGAAAGTAAACGAAGTAGGAAAAGTCCAGACACAAGATGGAGGGACGAGGTAGAAAAGTTTGCCGGTAAGACTTGGCAGAGGTTAGCACAAGATAGGTTGTCATGAAAGGAGTTGGGAAAGGCCTTTGTCCAGCAGTGGACTTATAACGGCTGATGATGATGATGATATAAGACGGGCATTTAATTAAAAGAAACAAAAAAACTATGCAAATATTGCCGCAACTGCATGGGATTCTTTATAATATCCCATGAAGTTGCGGTAGACACTACATGTGGAAACCAGCCACCCCCATAAAATAAGAATTGAGGAACATTGGAAAGCCGTAACATGTGGGAACATTTTTAAATCTGGTATGGCTGACCACATGTGGAGGAAGAAAGGGGAACACAGACCCTTATGGAATGAAGTCAAAATAATAGACAGGGAGAAACACTGGCAAATAAGATGTCTGAAAGAAGCTGCCTATGTACAGAAATACCTTGAATAGTGCTGTTTTGATTAGTGTGGATTTTTATACGGTTACGGTATTGCTGTACAAATTAATATAACTAAGTACAAGCTAAAAAAAATACATTAAATTGTAATAAGACCTTGAACAGTGCGGTTTTGAACAGTACAAACAATTTTTGAACAAATTAACTGCACAAATCAAGGTATACCTGTACTATGCTCAGACATCTAGATCAGCAGACCAAGTATCGATATCAGTAGAATTGATATCAATAGTGTCTGGGAACCTTTGGTCAAAAAAGCTCTTTGTTGGTTTGGCTCTGGAAAAAAGGGTCACACGATCAAAAGGAAAACAGCTTGAGTTGAGTTGAGGCTTAAAAAGAAAATTACAATTAGAATATTTGAATTATTAAAAATAAGTTACCTAATAAAATACTATTGGGCTCCTTAGTGCCAATCCATATGTAAATAAACCTGTCATTTTTTATGTAGCAGAATTTGACAATTGAAAAGTCAGTCAGTAAATGAATCAAAATTTTCTTAATACTCTCATCTCTTAATATTCTCACTCCTTCAATAAATCACTATTTTTTTAACTCACTCACTAACAGAAACACCCTTTCTTTATTTCTCTCAATGACTTTCAACGATAGCAACAGGAATTGAGTCAAAGAAAGGGAAGTCAAAGAGAAACATTACTCTATCTTTCTTAACAGACAGTGTTCTCTTGCCCTGGAAGTCTGCTGTTATGACAATAGAATATCACATTTCAAAACCCTTTGAATTTTTTCAATGTTGTATCAATGTGTTTCATTTGGACCAGTCCATTATGAGTGTTGGGATGTGCAGCTAGCAGACAAAACAGACAATCATACAAACTTACAAACATAATCATTTGCATATTTGGCTTTTATGTGTATAGATTAT
>VCCN01001036.1:5684637-5694719 GCA_006491835.1 Architeuthis dux | reverse complement strand
CTCATGCAAAATTTCAAGTTTCTACTATGAACGGTTAAGGCTAAACGAAGTCTGGATACATAGATACATATAAATGTCAGAACACATGAATAACTTAAACCCAGCAATAAGCCAGTGTTGTGGGTAGCAGTGATTAATTATTTGAAAATAAATAAAGACAGGTCTGGTTAGTCACTCAATAGAAACCGTCATGTGACCAACATCTTTTGGCCGTATACCATGTTGGGAGTGATCAATTAAAAAAGGGGGTGATATCAATGAATAAGTTACTTCTTGCGCCTTTTGTTGAGCAGTGATCACTAAAAAAAGTCTGAATTCCCAAAAAAACTATTTAGGGGGTGAATTTTAAAAAAAAAGAAGTTTTTTCTAGACATAAGGAGTAAATGTTCAAATTTTCAGCCCTCTAGCTTCATTGGTGCGGCCTGTACGCATGATAGATACATAGCCAGCCAGACCAACTTAAAAACTGAAGAAACCTATGTTGACAGTTTTGGCTGATGGTTTCTAATAAATAGGGAAAGTGCTCTATAATTAGTCTATAATTAGTATTTAATATACTTGGAGTTATTTCCCTTGAGATATTGAATCATTATAATATAGATTATTGGGGTGAGCATGAACGCAGACCCAACACTATTATTATTAAGATACAAATTGGAATTTGAAATTGCTTTATTCTACAAAGTAGGGCATTTTAACGGTATTGCACTAACAAAGATCTCGCTACAATGCGCCATTTTTTCTGTGTTACCAGTCTCTTCACCTTTCCTTCTCTTTTCAAGACAAAAATATACTGTATATGACCAGTGGCATACCTATAGTTGGTGTCACCTGGGACGGTAACTCATGGTGTCACCCCGCCACCCAACTTGCTCTCTTCCCAGGATATCTAGAATTTTGGTGATTCTTTTGTACTAATACTATTCATTATTCATCATGATTCCTCCATATTATTGAATGTGATGGCATAAGCCTACATTTACTAACAATTCTATTCTATCTTTGTTTTCAATTTATCAGTTCTGATTTTGTGAAATAATATGAAGAAAATAAGTATGGGTACCATGAAAATGTTTTTATTCAGTATCTTTAAAAAAAACTATACAATAAAACTAGAAAGCACGCAGAGAGCGCATACCTCTGCCAACGTCATTATATGGGGGAGTAATTGTGCATTGATCCACCCCCAAATATAATCACTTATTCCTTACCCCATTGCCCAGCCTTCCACAAAATATCATTGAAATCGATTGAGTACTTTCGGAGATATTGTGTGGACAGACAGATGTTTCATTAGAAAAAAGAATTACCAATAAATTATATGTAAGATCAGCGGCAGTCATCTTGGTTTCACCCCCTCTGATGGTGTCACCCCCTCTGGCCGCCACTGTATATGACTGTATATAAAAACAGACATTTGATGTAAAAATATGCAAATATTACACTGCATAAAGATAGCAAAAGGAGTAAGACAAGGGGATACAATATCACCTAAATTATTCACAGCGAGCCTAGAAAGACTAACAGAGTGGTGCCCATGGGATAGTAAAAGAAGTAGGAAACGGCTAGACACAAGATGGAGGGACGAGATAGAATGGTTTGCCGGTAAGACTTGGCAGAGATTAACACAAGGTAGGTTGTCATGGAAGGAGATGGGAAAGGCCTTCGTCCAGCAGTGGACTTATAACGGCTGATGATGATGATGATGATACTCTGACTAGGGGTCCATCTACTGAAAACGTAATGCTCATGACTGGTCAAACTTGAGATTGTAATCGAGTCACTCTCTTCCCTTGTTTTGGGTGTCTTTTTGTTATAGATTTATAGAATAGGAATGTTTACCTATATACGTTTGATTTTATGTGTTAAATCAGCAGTATTCAAACCAAAACTTCAAAAAAAGAGAACACTCTAGCCCATGGTTCTCAACCTGTGGTCTGCTGACCCCTGGGTGTCCACAACAGGTATTACGGGAGGGAAGATATTGCAGACTGAAAAGAAGAACTTGGAAAGTTTGACTCTCTTGGATGTATTGTAAATTTATAAAGGTTTTGTATAAAATATACAAAATACTCAGAAGAATTGTTAATTTGTCAAATATCACTTTAATATATGAATGCGAATTTGTGGTAATTTTCGTAAAATTTCACAACCCCCCCCCCCAGTTTTCCGAACGAAATCGACCATTGGCAGACTGACTGACCCTCTCCCACTTGTTGACAACGTGACTCTACACTGCGTCTCATCAGCAGTGTTGACAACAGCAACAACATGTAAAAAAATACATTAACAGTTAACAACCGTTAACATATTTTTATTGTATGTAGTTGCAGTTGGCTTTCACTTCCCACTGTGCTAAGTATATTTGAGGTAATTTGAATAAGTTTTTCAGTCTGACCCCGAAAAGGAGGACAAATTACCATACTGGACTGTAGAAAAGGATTGTTATCCTAGTTGTCAAAACTGTTTCCTGTGAAACGTTTAGAAGTCCAGTCTGTAGTCTGCTAAATAGAGTTAATAACTAACTAACCCAGACGGTTATATAGATATTCGAACAAAGAACTGGGAGAGTCCACAGTCAAGTATTTATACCCATGCATATGTAGAAGTCACTTTTCTATAGCAATAAACCACTAAATTCAAAATACCCCGGTTTACAAACGAGTTCCGTTCCTAGGTCTGTTCATAAGTTGGATCAGTTCTTAAGATTTACCACCAACTCACTATTAAAAACCTTCATTCAGATAGAAACCTTGGTCCATGCAGACATGACATATCACTTTCTCTGATTTCCTTTTGGAAAACGACTTAATAAGTCGAAACATGTTAAGGTATTAAATAAATTATTCTGAGTCTCCACATTGTCTTTTCCTAGCATCATTATGTCGGATAACCTTTATCTTATTGTACACCATATATTCCCATGTACCATTAGAATTAGAAAAATTTAGCCCAAAATACACACAGATTTAAAAATCTGTGTGTATTTTGGGCTAAATTTTTCTAAATATTACCACTGAAGATGGGGTATGTCTTGATTACAAACCGCAGTCTAACTCGATTTTAAAAGAAAATCTTTATGGCAGTTTGTTCCTAAGTACGAGTTGTTTGTAAGTCGCACATTCGTAACTCGGGGACTTCCTGTACTTATTTTTAATGTTATGGTAAAATTTTAAATATTTTGTTTATGGGACACTGACGCTGTTCAGTCAGTAGACGTTCCCATGTCTATTTTTCCTTAGTAAGCTTCCATAAACAAGGCCAAATTCCAATATGTAAAAGGGAAAGTTGCTTTTTGAAGCGGTTCCTTCCCTAAAAAATTTAATTATTGAAAGGGTTCCCCGGGTAGTTAAACTTTGAAGACCACTGTATTAGATGAATAAATCCATACAACTACTGCTGGGACACCCAGCAGTACCTCACAATACCACCAGGCTTTGTTGGTTCTCTGTCACAGTGCGTGAGAGCCAGAGCCCTGCAGATGAAGCCTCTGCCCAATCTAGGAGCCTCTTGATATATTATGGTTTCGGGCACAAAGCATCATGCCCACTAACCCAGGGTTCCCCAGCCGTACCTAACGATACAACCAGGCTTTGTTGGTTCTCTGTCACAGTGTGGTTTGTGCCTGAAACCATCTTGGAGCCTCTTGATATATTATGGTTTCAGGCACAAAGCATCATTACCACTAAACCAGGGTGCCCCAGCCGTACCTAACGATACAACCAGGCTTTGTTGGTTCTCTGTCACAGTGTGGTTGAGCCAGATCCTTGCCGATGAAGCCTCTGCCAATCTTGGAACCTCTTGATATAGTATGGTTTCGGGCACAAAGCATCATTACCACTAACCCAGGGTGCCTCAGCAGTACCTCACGATACCACTAGGCTTTGTTGTTTGTCTATCACAGTGCAGGAGTGCCAGATCCCTGCAGACAGATTCAGCCTTTGCCTGATCTTGGAGCCTCTTGATATATTTCCTTTTCTCTGTTGAATATAACCCAAGTCTAGTCAAGTATGCCAAGACCGAGATGTCAGCAAAGATAGCTTACCTTTTGTTAATTTCATTGAGTCTTTCTTCAGAGTTCTCTGCAAGTTCAAACTGGTTATCCTTAGTGAGTCTCATGCCATAAAAATCCAGCATCATTTCAAAAGCCATCCTCACTCTTTCTCTCAACAATGGTGTGCTGCTAATAACCTGCAGAGAAAAGATGTATGATAAACAATTGACCAAAAAGCCTTGTTAGTAACAATCACAATATTGTGCCACGGCACTCTGTTTGAGATCCACTGCCTTAAAGACATGAGTAATTTTTCAATAAAAATAAGTTTCTGAGATTTTTTGTGCCCAGAAATAAATATAAAAGTCAACTTAATACATTTATTCATACATATCTACAATATAAATAATGCATCCTAAACTACTCTAAAATAAATTGCCCCTACTGCCACAATCTGCCCTACTACCCATAGATTCATTAATGGTTCTTATCCACTTACATACCTTCAGTATGTGTAATGCTTTCAGAATTCCTTGCTCAATAGAAAATATTAAAGTATACAGATTCTATTATGTGCAGTGCTGGGACCAGCGTTTTGCACCAGCCCGGGCAAGGTTCGGTTAGAAAACTATGAACACGGGCAAAGTTTGTTATATAAGTTAATTAATTTGGTATGCTAATCCCCAATATCGCCTAAATTTTAACTAAATTCAGCTTTAGGGTCAAACTCCACTCCTACTTCTATCCCAACTGAAGATGATACACTGCAACTTTTGTATTGTGTATATATAATAAATAAATTCATAGATATGTTAGACTTGTCAGTTTGGCTCAATCGGTAAGAGAGCTGCCTACCGATCACTTGGTTGTGATTTCAAATCACGGTAGGTAAATGTTAATTTTATATATCAGTTTGGTTTAACATGACAGGGCAGACAAACAGTGAAGAGTTTTCTCCCTTAAATTAAGTGAGGATTGTTGTTCTTGTTGTTATAGGGGGAAAACAAAGTCAACTCCAGCCTCTCTGTCACAGTGCAGGAGAGCCAGATCCCTGTAGATGAAGCCTCTGTCCAATCTTGGAGCCTCTTGATATATTATGGTTTCAGGCACAAAGCATCATTACCACTAACCCAGGGTGTCCCAGCCGTATCTCACAATACAACCAGGCTTTGTTGGTTCTCTGTCACAGTGCGGGAGAGCCAGATCCCTGCAGATGAAGCCTCGATTGTTGTTCTTGTTGTTATGGGAGAAAAACAAAGTCAACTCCAGCCTCCAACTTAGACAACATTATTTCATTAAAATCAGAAATACATTAATGAGACATCAGTGTCCTTTTCACACTACATTAACATATAGAGTGGATTCCGCTTGAGGGGTATAGATTGTTCTCATCCACTGTCCCTGATCTTGTATCAGTTAATTCTTCATAATTAATCTGTCTTAATGATTTTGCTTAATTAACTAGGAAGAATTAACTGATATGAGATATCCTCTGGCATGGACAGTGGAATGAGAACAATCTACCCCCATGGATTGAATAAAGAGTTTGGTTTGAAATTCCCAGAAGGTTACCGACTACATGCAAAATATTAGGTCAATAGGCCTCCTAGTTTTAGTGTGAAAGAGGCATGGACAAACAAACAGAAGGCTCAAATATCAGTATAAACTAGCATTCCAAGGGAAATTATGAATCACTGCCACTATGTAGCATAGTCGGCGATCTGTACTTCTTCTTCTGTTCGCCGAGAGAGGATGAGAGATGTTCATTTTTGCATCCTGTAGAGCCGGGTCCAAAGTATGGTCCTGGGGCACTATAGGGGAGTCTTCATCTAATCGACAGCACTTTCCGCAGTATGTGGGCTGTTCCAAGTAGGGCGATCTTTTGGACTACTTGGATGTTTATGTTACCCGGGATACGGTTGGTGAATTTTTATGTTCCCTTCTTCACAAGTCCTAGAGCTCCGATGACCACCGGTGTTATGGTGGTTTTCATGCCCCACATCCGGTTGATCTCGATTTCTAGGTCCTTGTATTTTGATAATTTTTTTGATAATCTTTCTGTGGAGGGAAATTCATTTCGGACAAAAACTCTCCCATGTGTGTGGAGAGAAAAGACGACAAAATTCACGGATCTTCAAATTGAAATCTGGGGTTTTATTTCCGCATATGCAGGTCAATTTCTGGGCTGGTCTGCGGTTTTCATCGAGGTACGGAAATTCTGTTGCATTTCGACTCCTAACTGAGTTGGTCACTTTTCAGAGTTATTACTACGATAATCAAGCTTTTCTGCCACTTCAACCCAGCCGGGTGGAAGAAGCCATTTCGTCTCTGACCTGTCGCTCCGGATTCAAATCTCGGTCACCGCTTCTAACCGGCTCTCACCCCCACCCCGACAGGCAGGGACGCCGTATAGTGCGAACTCTGCTAGGTCTCGACCCCAACTGCCTCTCACCATTTCAATCTAGACCCTTATAACTGCTACTGGTCATACGATCCCCCCTCTTTTCAAATCTTCAACGGTTTCCGGTAACCCGATCTCTCCAGTTTGTCACTTAGGCAGTTTAACACAGATTTCAAATCTGACCAGCTATCAACGGCTACCGGTAACCTGATCTGGGAGTATTTCGTTACATCACCTATATATGCTTCTTTTTACCTTAAATTAAAACAGTGGTGGTGGGCAGTGATCACTAAATTTTCAAAAAAACAAGTGAGAATGCTGCTGGATGTAAATATCCATGGCACTTGCTATAGGGTAATAGTTTTCATACCAGCTTCACAGACCATGTGCTAGTGAAGTGAGTTTGTGGCCCACTATTGTAGCCTTGTGATAGAATAAGTTATCTGTTATATAAAAGTAAATGTATGTATGTCTATACATAGTTAGGTTACCAGTTGTAGACCACAATTTTGCACCTAGGAAGCTGAAATTTGCCATAGGGGTACATATTTTCAAGCGAAGGTCATAGGTGATGGACCCTTTCTGACTGTATGTGAGTGGATCAACATTTTCGTTTTTCAAATTTTATTGAATTTTTGGGTGTAGCACCTTGTATAATAGATTTATAGATTACAGGCCGTTAGCAGTTCCTCTTTCTTGATTACCTGATCATCAAATAAATAAAACTTATAAACACAAACCTCTACTTCCATATCTGTGAGAACACTAGCTCGTCGGTTGAGCCCAGGTTTTCGGTTCGGGAACAGCCTGCAATAGAATTCAAGGGAGATAATAAATAAGAAACATAATATTAAGAGAAAATATTTTATCTTCTCACATAATTATTTATTGAGTGTCCCAATTTAAACAGCTTTAGGGTCTTTTTTGTTAGTCCCCACCAAAAGTTAACATTTTAATATTAACATATATGGAAGCCTAAATAGAAAAAAATAAAGATTAAGTTGCATTGTCTTTTTCTCGTCGACTAGAAACTCAATTCGTGGTGATTAAACAATCACCACGGGGTCAAATTTTAACAGCAATTTGATCTTGAAAAACCAAAACATTTCAACCTTTCTTCCGAACGGTCAGGCTTGTATATCTTATTAGTTGGATTATTGGTCAAATTGTCAGATTTTTAAGCTTTGACTTTTTGGGGTAGGGAAACTAATGAAAAAACACAGCATTTTTGGTCTATTTTGGCAAGGAAAAAAAAAATCTTTTTTCTTCTTTTTAGGCTTCCATACTTTAAAATTATGGACGTTAGCTTTTGGTCGGGACAAACAAAAAAGAACCCAGCTTTATTTTACTTTCTATAGATGTGCAGAAGGTTAATGTCTGGCAAAATACAGATGTATGGCAAGACTATCCTAGAATTATCCAAGTGTTAAAGTTTAATGCTCACACAAGAAAATCTGTGAATTGTCCCTTTTAGCCCTTTATGGAACAAGCGTCTATACATTTTTTTTCCTTGCCAAAACATATTATAGCCACAAAGACAACATAATCCGCACCAATGTGGTCTGCAAGCTTTACACTTGTGCTTGAACAAAGACAGAAACTGTTCTGAGGCATATCACACCCCATTAAATTAGCCTATTTTTGGCTCGCACAATACAATTTTAAAAGGTGTTATTTTTTTTGTCAATATCATTTTTTGTATCTATTCATTATATTGAATGTTGTTCTTTAATTCTATGTTTTATTTAACTTTCTACTTTAATCTTTAATTTTTTTATATTTTCGTCACTTTTTGGGTGAAGCACCATATATGATCACTTCATCAGAGGAGTTTTGCCCCTATAAACAGAAAACTTTCAGAAAACTTGCAACTGAAAATATCTTGTAATTAGGTCTAGTTTAATATACAAAAAGGTTGTTTTGATATCTAAAATATTTTTAGGGGTGCCCTATAAAGGGTTAAGGAGGTGGAAAAAAGTACTGGGTGACACTCAAAGACTAATACAGGGGTCAGCAACATTTTTGCCTCTGAGGGCCAGATTATGTATTAATGAATGGACAGCAGGCTGCATAAAAAAGCTTGAAGTATATGAATTATCCATTTAAATACATCTAGTTATATTCTGCCTCAAATCAATGAATAACGAATGCTAGGTAATCATTTGTACTTAACCAGGAATTCCAATTAGTGAGCAAAGAACTCAATTTAGATACAATTCATTTCAATCAAAGCATCTTTTAATCTGTTAAAAAGAATCTTCAAAACAAGTAACCATAGGATATTTTCTATAGTTTTGAGGAGGGTCATTAACATTTAAATGGTTATTTTCTATAGTTTTGAGAAGGGTCATTAACTTTCAAATGGTTATTTTCTATAGTTTTGAGAAGGGTCATTAACATTCAAACGGTTCTTCTAGTTGTTTGTGTTGTTAACACGTTTTCTATAGTTTTGAGAAGGTTCATTAATATTTAAATGGTTCTTCGGACGATTGAACTCCTTCTTATTGTTTGTGTTGTTAACACAACATTTTCTATACAAACAAGAAGAAGGAGTTCAATTGTCCGAAGAACCACTTAAAGTAACCATAGTATCCCAATATTTGCTCGTGGGCTGGAGGTTGCCTACCCCTGGATTACTAGATGCAATATTTATGGAAAAATTACTGGGTTTAACAACTTTGCTAGAAAGAAGAATGATGGGAGATTTAATTGAGACATTCAAAATAATTAATGGAATTTCTATATATGGTACACCATTCTTAAATATCTCTCCGCAAACTGGAAATCTATTAACAGGACAGATTTAAAAAACTAAATCTACTAAACAATTAGATTTCTTTTCTAATACAGAAAGGTATTTTTGGAATAAGTTGCCTAATCATGTTAATAGTGTACAAAGTTTAAAAATAATTTAGATAAGTTTAGAAATTATGGCAAAAGCATGAGATTACAAGGAAATCTTTGGAATCTGTCAGATAAGATTTTCAAGGGAGTATGATCTGTGAATTGCGTAGATGTTGTTTGTTTTTATGTACATTTGAATATGTTTTATGAATTTTGTATCTGTTTTGAAGTTGATGTGTAAATTTGTGTATAGTTGTAGATGCCCAAAGAGGCATAATAAAATAATAAATAAATATACAAATGAGGAAGGCTGAAGAACATATTGGCTGAAAAAGCTATGATAAAAACAACAAACATAAGTATACTAATCCAAATAATTTGTGGAATAAAGAAATAAATGTGTTGAAATTTCAGCATTTTACTTACCATTGTATATATAAATGGTTTATCTCTAAAAAGATATAGTCTCCTTTCCGGGTTTCCAAAATATCTGTAATTTTATCTCCTAAACAGAAAAAAAAATCAATTTTCAGTGACTTTCTACCATTATAATGATGGGATTATTTATGGATATGGATTTATGGATAAATCATGGATTGGTGCAACACACTCTTCTGACCATTTGGCTTGGTGCAGTACTACATACTGGATGTAAATAAAAGGCAGACAAACGAGTAAAGCTGTTATCAGCAGCAGCCATTCAACTTTCGTCTGCTGTTGGCTTGGTCAGTTGCTAACATGTAACTTAATTTCACTCAATATTCAAGCAGTTGGCTTAACAGATACACTACTTGCCTGCCAACCTCCAGGTTGGACGTTTGAATCATGGCAGGGTTTTGTTAA
>VCCN01001036.1:5638727-5658498 GCA_006491835.1 Architeuthis dux | reverse complement strand
GTAGATGGTTACGATGACCGCGTCTTTGAAGTCTTGGGGTAGTCTGTCCTGCTCCCAACAAATAACAAGGAGTTCGTGTAGCCGTTGGTGGAGAGCTTGGCCTCCGTACTTCCAGATATCTGGAAGGATATCGTCGACACCAGGAGCTTTGCAGTACCGCTTGTAATGAACTGTTACGGGCGACCTGCTATGTTACGGGCAACCGGTCCAAATGGCTAACCCACATGAAATACGAAAATAAGGCTACCTACTTTTCGTCTACCGCGCGATGCAGACTACTTGTCTCTCGCCTCAACCAACAGAATCCATCCTTGCTAGTTCGAATCGCTTCGTTATTAACTCCTACTACTACGGAACAAACCTTCTCCTTCCCAATAACTCTTGACAGACCGGCCAATCCACTCCCTCCGTTTGCATCACGTGACTTCCACTCCCGGACAAAGGCAACCCTCACAGCCCCCTCCAAGCAACAAACGGTGTTCCAGTTAGTCTTTTCATGCGACACCGGCACTTTTAAGTATCAGCAACAAAGTTTCGCCAAACTATACAAATATGCAAACACCGGCCTTAGACGTTAAAGAACCATTAGAATTGATTCACACATTCTCTTTCTAACGGTATATATATGTATATACCTCCACCAAGAATTAATTCTAAGATTCATAGACTTTGGACTGTGGACTTGAAGTTTTCTCGTAAAATTTGAGTACTTAGCTTCGCGTTTTGGGGTGTAACTTTTTAAGCCCAACAGATAAAAATTGGAAACAGGCACCGTTGGAAAGCTGATATAATTCTCTTTCTAACGATAGATATATGTATATATCTTCTTCAAGAATTAAATCCACAATTTGGTCTATAAAGTATACTTGAAATCTCCTATAAATTAATTGATTTAGCCCTTTAAAATACTCAGATATGTCAACTGGGAGACGAGATATGAAATTGTTTTTGTGTGTGTTTGCTGGCGGCCATTTTGTTTTATGCAAATGAGGTAGTTCTTCTTGGGAACATCTTTTTTCTGAAAGAGGACTTCCTAAGGAACAATTTGGTACACGAAATGTAGGATCAAGGGGGAAGGGGGGGCTCGGTAGACCCTGCTGGCCCCCGGCCTATACTATTTTTTTTACGAAAAATAGGTTTTTTTTAAAAACGATCTAATCCGTGTTTTAATTGCACAAAAGTAATTTTTTTCTTTGTTCTACGACAAACTTGAGGCTATTTCTTGTAGTTAAATCCGAAATTAAAACTTCAAAGAAGATATTTACATTATTTTTGGCGTCTCTTTCGTCACATATCGCTTCATCGAGACGTAGTTAAAAATACGTATTTAGAAATTCATGATAAACGAAAGCTAAAAAACATGAAAAAATGATATTTTTCGTCAAAATGTGTGTTGTTATCAAGAAGAAAATGATAAGATTACAGTTTTGTGACTAAATTCTTGATAACTGGAGAATTTGACAATGTAAAAAATGGTTGTTTGCTTTGCTTTTTATTGAAAAAACAACAATTCTAGAATTGGGAAAGAAGTGAATATCTTAAATAAATTACTTCATTTTGATTTGTACATCCCTAAGACAATTCAACATAAGTGTAACATGAAAAACTATGAAACTTTGAATAAACTAGATTTCTGGGTTAAATTTTCTTTTTAAAAAAGACAACACTGCTTACGGCTCATCCCAATTTTGTCGCCTCCAGTCAGATTCTTGATTCGCGAGGCCTTATTTATGGTCCGCCTTGGCCCCAACCGATTTGCGCTATCGAATATGAAAAGGTGCAAACTTCAAGCGGACAGATGATTGCTCAGCAATTAAAAAAAAACAAACAGCAGCAGCTATTTGTTGACCAATGAAAACGCTCCTAAATTTCATCTTCCAGGAGCCGGTCTATTTCGAATATATATTAGACGAAAGACACATTTCGCCAGTGGCGGTTTTGGATGCCTGTTAGGCACAGCCATCCGACTAACACACGCACACATGTATTCACTTGCGCGCAAGGCAATCTAACATTCACAACGGCAAAGCAAGTAAGTCACTGATTTTACTCATACACATACATACAATTGCATACATTCATTGACACAAGTGGTAATCACACACATGCATTACACTCACTTATTGACTCTTTCGTTCCAGTCAAACTGAACATTTCTTAATACAAAAAGCATTTTTTCCAATCATTATTCCTTCATTCAATCAATCGTTCATTGTTATTATACTTGAATAAATTATATATGTTATATTCATTTGTCTATTCATTTATTTAGGTTTCAGCTCGCAAATGATAAGTAGTGAAATACGGATTTTAAGGTAGTAACTGTGATGTCCTGCCAGGCTGCGCAAGGGAGCAAATACCACGAGTTACCTCCCTTGCCACGAACCCCTAAAACGGAAGTGAGTCCCCGGTCATGCGCGAGGCAAACCGGGGGAAAATAAACAGACCGTTCGGAAGCGAAGAACAGGGCAGTTCTTTCGCTGACGGCGGTCAGTCAACATTACATTCGCCTTTGTCCTTTGTTCCTTTTGCTTCATCCTTTTTCCCTTTCAGTGAGACTCCCACGAGCTGGGAGACGGCTGGAAGACACTACATTTTTGGCGACGAGGATGAGATTCGAACTCGCGCGGGGAGACCCCAATGGATTACTTGGTCGGTCTTTTCGAAGACACCAACTTGTGTGCCATCCACGCCAAGCGAGTCACTATCATGCCCAAGGACATCCAGCTTTCTCGCCGTATCCGTGGGGAGAGGGCTTAACTTTGCTTCTCTCATTTAAAAAAAAATACAAAAAAAGGGGGAAGGGGGTAAGCATGGAAATAACGCAAACGTTCCACATGCACACATAGGACGTTTAGGCTCCTACAACAGCAAACCCCCAGCATGTCCTAAAATAAACACGTCCCCCACAAAGACATACCATCAACCTACACAAAAACACACAACACAAAGAGAAGGACCTCACATCCTCCTTAATGAAGAGGGGAGTGGTGTGATGTCCTGCCAGGCTGCGCAAGGGAGCAAATACCACGAGTTACCTCCCTTGCCACGAACCCCTAAAACGGAAGTGAGTCCCCGGTCATGCGCGAGACAAACCTGGGGAAAATAAACAGACCGTTCAGAAGCGAAGAACAGGGCAGTTCTTTCGCTGACGGCGGTCAGTCAACATTACATTCGCATTTGTCCTTTGTTCCTTTTGCTTCATCCTTTTTCCCTTTCAGTGAGACTCCCACGAGCTGGGAGATGGCTGGAAGACACTACAGTAACGAACACTCAGATGGAAAATAAGTAAAAATAAAATGAAAAATAAAAACATTTAAATAAGTATAAACAGAATTTACACATGGGTTAATAATGGTGAAAAAGAAGTGTTCGTATCTGATAGTCAAGTTGTCTTATTTGCGCCAACACAGTGAATTTATGCTCTTTGTTTTATATATAAACCAATTATTGCTTCACCAAAAAACCCTAGAATTGTGTTATTTTTCTTGAATCATTCTGTGCTGTTTCACCGGTTTTTTTCTCCTCTGCAGTTTTTGTATGTACATCATTAGAGGTTTCCCACATTAAATCCCTTATTCCCATCTCGTGTGGTAGTTGTTTGACCTTTGCCCCTCGATAACCACGACTGGCGTGTGTCATAAAGTATTCACGCCGTGACTATAGTCCTCCAACGAAAGAAAGTAATGAAAGTCAAAGATTTATAGATGGGAATATGGAAGAGTGTGTTATTGAACCCAATAAAGTTTTAAAAAACTGCTTGGAAAACTGAATGAGACTAAATCTATTAGTCCAGATAAAATACACCCCAAGTTGCTGAAATATTTGGCAGAATGTGAAAATTTTGATACTGCACTCACAAGTTTATTTAATGCATGTATAGACCAAGAATGTATACCTAAAATATGGAAGACCGTGGCTGTTATCCCTATACACAAAAACGGTTCAGTTCACCTACCGGAGAACTATAGGCCTGTATCACTTACTTGTGTACTTTGTAAGTTGTTTGAAACCTTTTTAAGGGAACATATACTTAATTATGTGTACCTTGTAATTACTGAAAAACAGGATGGATTTTTGAGGGGTAAATCTTGTTTATCAAATTTACTCAAAACTGTTGAGAAAGCCAACGAATATTTGTCAGAAGGAAATTGTGTTGACATTTTATACTTTGATTTTAGTAAATCCTTTGATACTGTGCCACATCCCAGACTTCTTGTAAAACTTGAAGCAATTATATTGAGTAAAAATGTGTTATATATTATCCAAAATTTTCTAGAGAACAGAACAATGAAAGTTAAGAGTTGGAGACGCAGTATCAAGGAATTAAGTAGACGTACAGTTGAACTGGTGTTTGTAAGTGGTCAAATTAAATTAGACAGAGAATGTACATGGTTTAACACAATTAACTGCATACCCCAAGCGTCGCTTAGCTAGTTTCCAAAATATTTTCTGACAGATTCCCCCTCTGGAGCATTTGATATAACTGCCTTGCTGAGTGCTTTGAAGCTTAAAAGGTTAAAAGTTATGAGGACACAAAACAAAGGAATTTTTTTCTCTCATTGTCATTGTCTGTTAGAAGGAAATTGTGTTGACATTTTATACTTTGATTTTAGTAAATCCTTTGATACTGTGCCACATCCAGACTTCTTCTGAGGTAGCGAATGACCGGCTCATACTCAAACTCGATCATATTTTATTGAAATGGTTCTTCGGACAATTGAACTCCTTGTTGTTGTCTGTGTTGTAAACATAACGTTTTGGCCAATCCATTCTTCCGCCTTCTTCAGGTGTAAAATCCAAGTGTGATTGGTTAAACAGAAGTTATGTTTAAAGGGAGTAACCCTAATAGCGCAGGGCCTGGGTGTTTCTGTGTCTTTGTCTTGTCGGGTTTAGGTTTGTTGAGAAGTGGAAGCCACATTGGGTTGAAAACACACTTGTCTGGCTAATGCATTTAGTCTACATTTTGATGTGAGCTGCTTCTTTGATTTTTCTCTGCTCTGAAACGTTGCGTTTACAACACAAACAAGGAGTTCAATTGTCCAAAGAACCATTTGAATATTAATGACCCTTCTCAAAACTATAGAAAAGAACCATTTGAATATTAATGACCCTTCTCAAAACTATAGAAAATATCAAACATATTTGTTGGACCATCATTAGTTAAACATCATTCGCTGTAAAAAAAAAAGAAGAAAATAAATTATTAATATTCGGATCAGGAGAGCACAAATATTTTTAATACAATATTGGACTTTATCTCCTTATCTGAATCTTATCAAAAAAAACTGACACAAAACACTCACCAAAATTACTGTCATAAACCAATATGGATATCAATTGCTAAAAAAAGGCATTCTTTCGTTTTGTGCCCACATAACGTTTAACCATTGTCAAAATTGACTATGGATGCACAAAAGGTGAGAGAATTTCACTAGGCCACTTACAAACACCAGTTCAACTGCATGTCTACTTAATTTAACAATATTATTCATAAATTATTAATCATTTATATTTATTTTTTAATATAATAATATTTAACATTTATCATGGTTACATCAGATAGTATTTAATCCAAATTCTGTTTTTTTCTCATTGTCTTATTTCTTTTTGTTTGTGCACCATTTTTAATATTGACTGAGCAAGGGTGTGGGGCTTTACCATTTATAATCAGGACCATCTTCCTTACACTACTGTATGTTATTTTTTACAGACACTAACATATGTTGCCCTTGTGTGCATCCGTAGTTGATTTCGACAATGGTTAAAAGTTATGAGAACACAAAACAAAGGAATGCAAAAAAAATATACACGAAACAATCACCTGAATTACTGTATTAAAACTTCAACTTTAAGATTCACTTTAATTAACCTAGTTGGAAAAAAATAGAACAAATGTTTTTTCGCCAGAAAGTTTGGGTGCTTTTAATCCACTAGAGCTGTTCCCATTCCAAAGGAGCATGTTTGGAAATGGTCAGACTTTATGGTGTGTGAAACAGCCTGCAATAATTTTCATGTAAAATAATTTTCCGTTCGTTATATGAAACTACACCTTCAAAGTATTTATGTTACTTCTTTTCAGTGTTGCCAATTTAGATATTTTATATCTAAATTTAGATAATTCAAAACAGTGGAAGTCAAGAGAGATGATTTATGGAAACTATGAAGAAATATCTATAATCTTTTATTGTTATTAGATATCTCGAGAACAAAAAAAACTTCAAACTCGACACTGCACTACCTTGTGTGCTGACTAATATATTTGGCGAATGTCAACTTCATACAATGGCCAGGTGTCACAAACACTCGGAGATTGTAGTCCCACCAGGAATTTATTAGTTTTTAGAAAAATAAGGAGATAAACATGACCTAGTCAACTACCACGCTATTACACTATTACCTAACATATATAAACTATTCACAAAAATACTCACAAACAGATTAACAGGCACTCTAGACAAAAATAAACCATGTGATCAGGCAGGCTTAAGCAGTGGCTACTCAACAATAGATCACCTACATGCAATAAGTCAAGTAATTGAAATGTCCTTAGAATACAACAAACCACTCTGTTTGGCCTTTGTAGATTATGAGAAAGCATTGACTTGGTAGAACACACAAGTCTTCAACACAATGCGAGAACAAGGTGTTAACGAGAATTATATACAAATCATCCAAAACATATACGAAAATGACACCACAATAATTAGACTACATAAAGATACAAACAAGATAAAAATAGCTAAAGGAATAAGACAAGCATCTTTCGGAAAACTGACTGGGAGGGAATGGGAATAAACATAGATGGAGAATACTTAAGCCACTTAAGATTCGTCGATGACGGTGGAAGCATCCAAAGAATTACAAAACATGTTAACTGATCTAAATAGGGAAAGTAAAAAAGTATACTTAACGATGAACAGAACAAAGACAAAAGTAATGTTCAACGATAAAGTCCCTAAAAAGGCCATAAATATAGGGGAGGCTCTAGAAGAGGTTGATGAATACATCTACCTAGGACAGATAATACAGCTAGAGAAAGACCATGAATGCAAAATAAAATGATGCATAACGATAGATTGGAAAGCATTAGGTACGAATAGAGACATTCTGAAGAGCACCTTGCCAATATGCTTAAAGCGTAAAGTATATAACGGTTGCATAATACAAGCCATGACTTACGGATGCAAAACATGGAAATTAACAAAACGAGGTGAAAACCAACTTAGAATAGCACAGAGAGCCATGGAAAGAGCAATGCTAGAGATAACTCTAAGAGATAGAAAAAGATCAACATGGAACTGATGGAGGACTAGAGTGAAGGATATTATACAAATAATTAAACAGCAAAAATGGAGACGGGCTGGTCACCTAGCAAGAAGAGATGACAATAGATGGGGGGAAAAGACTAACGGATTGGTGCCCATGGGACTGTAAACGCAGTAGGAAAAGACCAGACACAAGATGGAGGGACGAGATAGAAAAGTTTGCCGGTAAGACGTGACAGAGGTTAGCACAATCTAGGTTGTCATGGAAGGAGATGGGAAAGGCCTTTGTCCAGCAGTGGACTTATAACGGCTGATGATGATAATATATATATAGACAGAGACAGAGACAGAGACAGAGACAGAGACAGAGCCGTCTTTATTCAATTTGACATTATTGGTTTTTATCCAGCGGTTACGAAACAGACAGTTAGAAACACATTGATAACGGAGGATGATGATGATGAACAGCTTTAAAAATAGTATTGACAAATTTCGAGAAAATAGCATCAAATTACGTATAAAGTATGGCAAACCGATGTGTAATGTGCTGGGCTGGTATAAGATTGTTTTTCTTTTTAAATTCACTTGAATTAATTAATTTATTTACATGAAGTGCTTTCCATTATTGATAACGATGTGTAATTTTTTCATGCTCTGTGATTATTGTAATGTTTTTTATGTATTTTTTATTGTGGACGAGATCATATTTTACAATGAGATGCGCATAGAACCATTACATATAAATAAATAAAGTACATTTTCCACTTTTTTACTTTCAATTTGATTTAAATTATCCAATTTTTCCATTTGTGGAAAAATTGAAAAAAAAAATATGTACTGAAAAATTTCTCTTTCAATCAACTACCTTACTGGAGATTACGTAACATTAAAGCTGATCTTTGAACTCTGTTCACGGGTCAATTGTCACCTCTGGAGTAACGTGTTCATATTATTATCTGAAATGTTTGTTATGTTACATATTGTGTTATGTTACATATTGTGTTATGTTATGTTTTATGTATTTCAGCTAATAAAGATTGGCTGTATATAAAAAGAGTGTTATTGTTACTGCCGATGAAGACTGCAAGTCAATCTGGTCAGCCATTGAAGTTCAATACAGTGATGTTGCCAAGCTGAGCCTATGATAAATTCCTTAACCTTGGAAACATTTCAGGCATTGGATGCCAACCCTGATTTCATGATTATGTTGAGCGGATTGAACTATTAGTTCAATTAATCTTTTGCAAGTCTGACGGCACTGCACATAAACCATCAGATGCAGAGAAAAAGGACATGCTTCTCATCAAAGGAGGGAAGGATATGAAGAACCTTTTCCAGCATGTTGGTAAGGTACTAACAACTGACAGTTATGCTAAGGCTGTCGAGAAAGAGCCTTGCAAGACAATGTCACGTATGAGACACTAATGAACCACTGATACCTATCTACAACTCGTCAAAGAAACCCAGGCAACTTCGTATGAACAGCCATCGCACTAAGCTTCTATCCTTTGACTATAATGTCGTGTATGAGCCGGGAAAAACAACAACCTGTGATTATGGGTCCCGCTATCCTTCCCATAGAGTCACTCAGGAGATAGAAGAATGGTGTGTTGATGAAGGAAAGGACATTCATGTCAATCGATTGATTGAAGAGTGCCTGCCACAAGCCCTGATACTAGAGATGGTGCAGAAAGCAACAACAGCCAATAATAAGCTATAGAATCTGGTATCTGGTTTAGCAACTCAGAACAAAGATTCTGCAAGGAACACCTTAAAGCATACCACAGGGTGTTCGGTGAGCTTTTAGTCATCAACAGGGTTGTTGTAAGAGGCCATCAGATTGTTATTCCATCTTCACTTCAAGCTGATGTTATCGGTTTGTCCCACAATGGGCACCAACATGCTGACAAAACCCTGCAGACATGTTGGTTTCCAAAGATGAATAAAGCTGAGAGGCTTCGACACACACTACACCTGTTCCCTTAGAGCTAAATCTTCTACCTGACCATCCATGGCAGAAGCTCCATGAAGGCATATGCTAAAGAGAAGAGATTTGAACTAACATATGTAAGCCCCTGCTATCCGCGGTGTAATGGGTTTGCAGAAAACTTTGTGAAGCTCCTATGCAAATGCTTCATACGTCGACCATTGAAGGAAAAATCCGAGCTGTACAATTTCCTGCCCCAATATAGAGCCACATCTCAGTGTAGTACAGGTGTATCTTCTGCAGAAATGCTCTTCAACAGGAAGCTCCAGACAAATCTACCACAAATGTTCACCACAGAGGAATCTGAAAAGATGCGGAAAGCCAGAGAACGTCATGATGCACAGAAAATGAAACAAAAGCAGTATTTTGACAAACATCATAGGGCACATCCCAAAGATGTCAAGATTGGCAATAGGATCCTGGTGCAGCAACAGAAGACAACACTGAAACCTCCATATGATGAGCATCCATATATAGTGACTGGTATCAAAGGAAACCAGGTCAAGATGACACATGCAGATGGATCCACCAGGATTCGAGATAAAAACCAAATAAGGAAGCTAAAAGCACGACCAGTTCATCTGACAACTTCATGGCAATCGAAAATTAAGACCCCGGTTACAGATTATTCATCATTCAAGATCGAGGGTGTCATCGTGTCTACAGAGGGAGACGACCCAGTAGAAAATGAGGTCTCACAAGAAGGTGGCAATCAAGACCATGAAAACCAGCGAGTTACATGAAGTCGTGGTATGCACCTAGACTGGAACCCAGTAATGAATGATGATAATTTGGTAATTCGGAGAGAGAATGGAAGTGAATGAGGAATGATCTGCCAAGTGCATGCTCAGGCACAGAACTAGACATTCATTTTGTTGGTTTGTTGTGATCCATTTTTTTTATGGTGTCAGGGTTATATTATTATTTATTATGTTCACATTGTGATCCATTTCTTTATGGAAGAATTTATCAGATGAGGAAGCAGTGTTCATATTATTATCTGAAATGTTTGTTATGTTACGTATTGTGTTATGTTTTATGTATTCCAGATAATAAAGATTGGCTGTATATAGAAAGCGCGTTATTGTTACTGTAATTAAATACACTCTGGTCGTGTGTTCACTTGCTGAAGGAAGGAGGGTACAGAAGATTGGCGTTTTAGGAGTGTAGTATTGGTATCATCTTCCAGACTAGAATTTGGGATGTGCGCTCAGCTAGAGGGTATCATATTCCGGGCTAGAATTTGGGTCAAACAGTTGACCAGGGTCAAAGGGATATAAGGGAACAAAGAAGATACGTTCGACCAATCAGATCCTAGTAAATATAAATGTATTTTTTACTGTAGTTGCGTTAAATTCAATATGTTTCTTGTTTTGGCAGTGCAAAATTAGTGCTTAAACTTTTTGGTGTGTTTTGGCAACACTTAGCACTTCTACTCATGGCACCCCAGACTTAATGGATGGCCCCTCTACTTGCTGTAATCTTAGCTTTTGGAATGGTTTCTATCACACCTTCAAAAGTTAATTAGAATTGAAAATGATTTGTATTTTTCCAGACATTGAGTTTGCAATGTGTATCATATTACACTATTTTGGAGTAAATATGGCTAGAAGATTTGTATTGTGAGTAGATAAAGGTTTGGGTGTTCAGCAAAAATAAGTTTTATTGTTTTTACTTTAGGATTAGAGATTATGTTATTTTGGGTTCACCATGGAAGTGATATGTACTGTTATAGAATCCGGTCATCAAGCGAGGCTGTGTTATCAGGTCGTCAGGTTGATGTTTGTCGATAAGATACTTGTGTGGCTTTTGCTTGGCTCTAAATATGGGAGTGCTCTGTGGAATAGTGATATCTGCTAAGTGGATGATTTGGTTGTACTTAGCCACATGACAAAATGCATAAAGATTTATCCTCGTGATAATAAACATGTTTGAGATGTAACAAGCTTTTCTCACTCTTTTTCCTTTTCCACATTGTCTAACCATATCCACCATTCTGTCGGATTCCCTCACATCCACACAACAAACATATATATATATATATATATATACACACACACACACAGAGACACAAGGACAGTCATGCTCTCTTTTCTCAACGAAAAACCAAACCTCAAAGACCAAAAGTAAAACAGGTCTGCTTAGTCACTCAATAGAAACTGTTATGTTACCAACATCTTTTGGCAGCATGCCAGGTTGGGGGTGATCAATTAAAAAATGGGAGACGAAAGAATAAGTTACTTCTCTCACCTTTTTTCAAATTTTCAAAAAACAAGCAGGCTATAGGGATCAACTTAGCATAAACTTACATTATAAATTTAACCCCCCCCCCCCCACAAAATGTTTTTTTTTAGACATAAGGAGTAAATGTTGAAATTTTCAGCACTCTAGCTCCATTGGTGTGGCCTGTACATAGCCAGCAAGCAGGACCGACTAGAAAACTGAAGAAACCTATTTTGACAGTTTGGATTACAGTTCTAATAAAACAGATGGTAATCTCCACCTTTAAGAAGATAAATAAATAAGAAGGTGCACCATTGTCACAATCTAGCCCAAAATAGCTAGAGACATTGAAATGAGGTAAAGATTGCTAGACTATGAAATAGCAATTTAAAAAGCTAGAGCCATTGAAATGAGTTAAAGATTGCTAGACTGTGAAATAGCAATTTAAAAAGCTAGAGATATTGAAATGAGTTAAAGATTGTTAGACAATACATAGTGATGAACATTAAAATATAACTGAGAGTACCTTGCCATGAAACAATGGTTTGCAATGTAGCCTAGCAGACTATTACTACTGTAGTGAGTTTGATTCTCATTGGGTGCCTCTTACATGTGACCTTCTCCCAGACTAAGCTAAGCTTAGTAAATACAGATAACTGAAAATACTTCAGTAATAAAAGTTTATAAAGGTCAAAAATGGTGGTGTGAGGTGGGTGTAGTAATAATAAAATAAGATAAAATAAGAAAAAGAAAATGTAAAAACATTGAAAGCATAAAAAGCAAAAACTAAACAAAAAAAACCTCATCAGTAAAAAGCTTTTTTATTGTCAAACTCCTTCCATTGGATTTGACTTTATTTTCCCTACCTAACAACAATGACGTAAGGAATCAGACTAGGGATTTAAGATGTCTCAAATTTAATATTTGGGGAAAATATTAGTAACTTTTTACTGAAAATATGGTGAAGAAATACATTCCTTTACAATGGTTGTATGCTTGCAAAAGAAAATGTAAAAACATAGAAAGCATAAAAAGCAAAAATTAAACAAAAAAACCTCATCAGTGAAAAGCTTTTTTATTGTCAAACTCCTTCTATATCTAACAACAATGACTTAAGTTTCAGACTAGGAATTTAAGACGCCTGAAATTTAAATGATGGGCAAGATTTTTTTTTCATTTTTTGTATATTCTTTTCACTTTTAGGAGTCAAAATCAAGGGGAATATATCTTTTTTTAAAACTTTTGGGGGTTAAATGGAAGGGAAATTGTATTTTTTACAAAAATTTTGTTTTCACTTTTAGGGATCAAAATTAAGGGGAGGATTTTGTTTTCACTTTTAGGGGGAAGAATTAGGAGTAAAATTTCTTTACACTGGATGTGTTACCTAGAATGGTATCTGTTATTGTCATGTGCGATATTTGAGTGTGAACAATTTGTGCTAAATGCTGAGTGTTTTGCTAATATATTTTTAATTAACGGAATCGATAGAAAAACATTTACAAGGAAAAGAATGTTATTTATTCATCTCATTTGAATTTTAAAAACATATACAACATTGTCCTTTCTGTAGTATTCTAAAAATCTTGGAAATTTGATTTTGAAAAAAATCACTGTGAGATTAAAAATCAATTACAAAATTAAATAGAAACAACAAATCTAAAACAGAAGAGAGGATTTTTGTTACTCGCCCATGTCCATACATATCAGTAAAATGAAGAGGAAAAGACTAGAGTGGTTGTTTCAAAGGCATTAAGAAGAATATTGTGAAAACAGTATAATAACATTTTATATAAAAAAATAACAAGAACAGATTAGTGAGTACATAATGTAATTGTAAGCTTGGAATTTGTTCATAATTAGAACTTTGGAATATTCATCAATAGTTCTAAAAGAAGAAATTGTTTCTTGATTGAAAAGTCATTTAACGCATATCTATAAAAAAAAAACAGTATAAAGAGGAAAATTAAAAAAGATTGATTTATTCATTTAAATATTAAACATATACAAAACTGTACTAAAATTTACAGGCACAGAACCAGGGGTCCACCCCCCGCCCCCTTCCCTGCTCATGCAAAGCACAATTAAATCATTTAAAAAAATATCTAAACAAAGGAATTTTTTAATTAAAAAAACCCGAATAATCCCAAGTAATCATAAATCATAAAAACTTATTATTTTTCAACTAATATAAGTAAGATGTCTTTCGTCTTATTCTTTATAATATTTTATTTGTTCTGTGGTAAATTTTTTTGATTCATTTTTTTCACTTTACTCTTTTGTTAATTCTTGTGCTAAAAAGCTACGACTGAAATGTCCTCGCTTACTTAGTCCTATTTGCTGTTGGTTTCTAACCTCCAAACATTCACATCATATTATGACCATCCATAAATCTCTCAGTTGAGAACCCTTTTCGAGCACACTTTAGGAAAATGTTCCCAAAATAGGCTCCACAGGATTCCCACCTAAAGCTACAAAGATAAGATGAGATATTATCAATCATTCAGCTATCAACACTAGGCTCCAGGATTTTTTAACCAATCAGAGAACAGCATTTCGCAATATAAGCAAATGCTTTTACACTATCTTCAGAACAGCATAGACTTTTGATCTCCTGACTCCCCTGTTGGAGAGACTGCTGACTCTCACACATATGCACACACACTCATAAACTCTAACACTGACGCACAAAATCATACACCAACACACTGAGGCAAGTACTTAAAATATCACCACTTCTTTGAACTATTTTCTGAACCATAAGTATAAACCTTCATAAACCATAGCATTACTTCCCTTTTGTATATTTCATGTATAATAAATATTCTTTATTATATATTTTATATTTTTACGTTTTTGTATTTTCATTCATGCCATAGAGACATAGACACATTGGCTTACTGACAACCCCTTACTGATGAATAGGCACATCCCAACCTAACATCGGGCCATAACTTTAATTGTAACTAGGAAACATTATATACAATCATTTATCCTCATGAAAAATAATTTCTCTGATCAAAAAATATATACACTTCCCCGTTACAGCTCCATTGAATAGAATTTGAAGTTAACAGTATAAGGATTATAAAATAACTGTAAACAAATCAAAATAATTAAAAATTCTGTGTTAGTATAACAAAGGAAATAGTAACCAATGATTTTTTAAAAGATAGAAGCTTAATTTAGAGGCAATAACTATTAGTTGAACTTAGACAGCGCTGCTGGACCACGGACGCTGAACCCGCTATAATACTTAACAACGTTGCTGGACTGGGAGCGCTGGTCTGGGCTTTCCCCACCTAGAATGGTATCTGTGTTATTGTTATGTATGATATTTAGAGTGTTACTGGAAGCATTATCTAGAATAGTAGCTGCTTCTGTGTCAGTAGTTTTGATGCTCTGTATTTGGCCCAGATACTTTGTTAGCTCAGTTGTGTCTTTTGCATCTAATGTCTTAAACCAATACTTGTCAAAACTTGAGGTTGCATTCTTCAGCACTTTGTCTTTGTAAATCAGATCAGCCAGGAACTTCATCCAAGGCAACATCAATTCACTGTGTCCGAGATCCTTGAGAGCCAGCAGGATTCTTGTGATGCGAAGATAATTGTGGTTATCCCTGTTAGATATAAAAAAATACAACCATCATATAATTCATTTGTGTGGTGAAAAAAAATACTGAAAGGAAATTTTGGTACCACTTCATTATCTGTACGCAACTCATATTCAGTGGTTAGCTCCCTTGTTAATCATAGCAACAAAAAAAAATAGCTGATTAACTATGAGTAACTAAGCGTTTTCAAACCAAACTCTTTGCCTGTCTTTCTCTTATATGGACAGTTATGAGGCTTAGATGAGTTGCAGTGAGCGGTAGTCCTCCAAATACTCTTGTAAATCATTCATCGAATAGTCCAGCATATACATTAGTAAACTTTGTTAGTCAAATAAAACTTTTCATAGGCTCTAATAAAACCCTTTATGGGGCTAGTGACTATATATGATCACCTGAGGACCCGTCAGCTACATGCAAATACTGGAACCACAAAGACAACATAATCCACACCAATGGGGTCTGCAAGCTTTGCAAAGTGCACAGAACTGAACAGTAATCATTAAACCCTAATTTATTTATTTATTATTTATTTATTTACTTTTAGCATTTGATTTTGAACTTAATGGACTAACTGACCTTTTCATTTCCCATATGAATTTTAATTTATTTTTTATTTTGAAATATATGTACATAAATAAGTTTATATTACAACTTCATGATAATTATAAAGACAATTATTAATTAATAATTAATTGGGAACTCATATCAGCCCGGCATCGGTGTTAGCGATTGCTAAACGGGCGGCCTAGATCGTATAAATGAATAAAGAAACGAGCGTCGTGCTTGGATCGAACCCACGTTTTTTTCTGTACGTATATTTCAAAATAAAAAAATAAATTAAAATTCATATGGGAAATGAAAAGGTTGGTTAAAAACTAAACAATAAGTAAACAATATAATTGCCTGGTATTGAGATATATTTGAAATATTTCACATCTATCCAAACAGAAATTTCACGCCACTCTATTACCAAAAATGTAATTTAATTTCATCAAATCAAGTAGATGCACAACTGAACAGTTGCATACGCAACAGCGAAGTGACAATTTTTGGTGATTGTTTGGATTAGGTTCGCAAAGATTTTAAAAGAAAAGGGAGCTAACTATTATAGACGCTGTACATGATAAAAAAGGAGTAAATGTTATTATTTAATCATTAAACAATAACAATTATTTAAGTTGCTGCTGCTAACTTATTACAGAACAAATGAAAGCAGAAAACTTAAACATTTAAAACAGTTTTCAAATGAAACTGTATTTTATTAAATCTAATTACAAAAGATATAATTTAGGGTTAGGGTTTCAATTAACAACAATAAAAGATGAAGATTAAATATTTTTTTCGGTAAAGATTTATGTGTCAGGAGTTGCGAATTCTCTCAGAAATAAATGTTTTTCTTTCAATTTTAGGTGCTTTTAATCCATTAGACCCTACAACCAACCAGAAATTTATTATTTTTTAGAAAAAATATTTTTTCGGATTTCGTTTCGGGTACTTAGTTTCCGCCATCTTACTAGAAGTACAGGGTGGATAAATATATGAAGACGAAATAACACCGATAAATAATTAGAAAAATTAGAAACACTAACACCAAAACTACCTACTAACCCTAACCACTAATCCTGACCCTAACTCTAACCTTAAATTCTAAACATGACCCTAACTCATGTTGGCAAATTTTTCGTTTGGGAAAATAAATGAAAACATAAAATAGAAAAACGAAATAAGAACTTGTAGGTCTCTTTGGTAAAAGTTGCGAACTTATGTAAATAAGAAGTAAACATTCTCGCATTTGTTCCGTAATTTACACTTTACACTTTTATCATGTACAGCGTCTATACTAGTTACCTCCCTTTTCTTTCAAAATCTTTGCAAACCTAATTCAAACAATTACTGAATAAAAGGAAGGGGTGAACAATGAATAAGCTACTTCTCTAGCCTTTTGTTTGACGGTGTTCACTAAAAAGACACTCTCGGACATAAACTATAAACATAAACATGTTGTAGATACTCCAAGACTAGACTTTAGATCTTTATGGAGACATGTAGATACTCCAAGGCTAGATTTTAGACCTTTAAGGAGACATGTTGTAGATACTCCATGATAAAAATGGAGTAAATGTTATTATTTAATCATTAAACAATAACAATTATTAGATTATTATTTAGAATAGGGAGGTAACTAGTATAGACGAAAAAATAGACATGTTGTAGATACTCCAAAGCTAGACTTTCATTCTAGATATTTAGTCAGCATAGCTTTGTCTGGCCCAAGGCCAATATTTTAATTTTACTTTCTACTTAAAACTTACCTTTGATTAAGTTGTTTGAGTCTTTCTTCAGAGTTCTCTGCAAGTACAAACTGGTTATCCTTAGTGAGTCTCATGCCATAGAAATCCAGCATCATTTCAAAAGCCCTCCTCACTCTTTCTCTCAACACTGGTGTGCTGCTAATAACCTGCAGAGAAAGGATGTATGATAAACAATTGACCAAGAAACCAAATTCAAAAACATTATTTCATCAAAATAAGAAATACATTCACTCCTAGTTTTATACAAGAAAATGTAGATGTTAGTAACAAGGGAAATAACTAATGAATAATGTTACCTCCCTTCCAACTTTTTGTTTTGTGTTTGATAAAATAAGTGTAACAAACATGGTTTCCACTACAGAAGAGCTCAAGAGCTGCTAGGAGTAGTTTCCAGTGGTGCAAGACATTAAGAGTTAATGAGACATCACAATCTCCCTTCACTACATTAACACATACATGAGACATCACAATGTCACTTCACTACATTAACACATACATACAGTGGATTCTACTTCATAATCCAGCATTATTTTAAAAGCCCTCTTCACTCTTTCTCTCAACACTGGTGTGGTACTAATAACCTGCAGGAAAGTAAGAGATGCATAAGAAGCAAGTGAATAATTTTATTTCATTCAAATAATTATAAATAATACATGTATATTAAAGAAACAAGATAATAACTAGAAAGCACTAAGAGAGGGCATACCTCTGTCGATGCCTCTAGAAAATCTGAATGAAATTCATTGAGAACTTTTGAAATATCTTGTGGATTGACAGGTAAAAAAATTGGCAGTATTATGTGTTTGGGACATATAACTACGGTGTAGGGGGAGGTAATTGTGCATGGATCCGCTCCAAAATCTAACCAGTTCTTCCTTTGCCTATTGTCCACCCTTCCAGAGTATTTGGAATATTTAGAACTTTTGGAGATATCTTGCGGACAAGAAAAATGTGAACCAACAAATATACAAATAAAGTAACAAACAGACACGACCAAAAACATACACTTCTTTTCAATTTTGTTGACGGAGGTAAAAAAGAATAATTTTATTTCATTAAATAATTATAAATAATACATGTATATTAAAGAAACAAGATAAAAAAAAGAATACGGTTGAACATTGGCAACAGTTATGATAGTAACCTGCGATCTAAACACTTTTAACTTCCGTCTTAGACATCCAACTTATGCTTCTGAACATCGTTAATATGCACAACAATGCATTACTTAATTTTCAAGGTGGGTTTATGCTAAATTGGTCTGTTTTTTAATGATCACTGCCCAAAAAAAGGTGAGAGAAGTAACTTATTCATTGATCACCACCTTTTTCCAATTTTTTAATTGATCATCCCAACATGGCATGCTGCCAAAAGATGTTGGTCAGGTGATGGTTTCTGACTAACCAGACCTGTTTTTTAAGGTTTTGAAAAAGAAATATTAAAAAACGTGCTGACAAATCTTTGTAATGAGTATGACATTGAGTGACCTTTGTAGTCACTCAATACAAACAACATTACCTCATTAATGAATCAGTTAGTGCCACAAGACAATGAAATTCTTTTTTTAGCTAGTAATTTGTTGTGTGTTCTTCCTAGAAGTTGTTAGCTTTTAGAAAAAAAATGTTTTTTATGGTTTTACGAGGGGGGGGGGTTCTATTTTCAATGTAACTGTATAGTAAACGGAACCGTTACTTTCCGTCCATTGTATGGAAGTGAGGCTTTGAAAGTACAGAAAAATCATCATTACAATATCGAAGAAACCTAGCTAACAACCTGCACAAGAGAAGCAACAACAGGCTTCGAAGCCTCACTTCCATACAATGGACGGAAAGTAACGGTCCCATTTACTATAAGATAGATTGTTAGGATCTAACGGATTAAAAGCACCAAAAATTACTGGTGAAAAAAGATTGTTCCTATTTTTTTTCGATTTGGTTACCGATTTTTCTCTATTTTTTGTCTTTATAAGTTTTTAACATTTTATAGTACTGTTAATTTACACAATATGTAAATCTTTCAAACCTTTGCATCTTCATCAGTAAGGACACTGGCATATTGGTTCTTTCCCACTTCTCGGTTAGGAAAGAGCCTGTAAGAAAATTAAAATTCCGTAAGTCAGTTTTTTGTACAAATGCGGAACAAATGAGATTACTAGTTCAGTTACAGGTATCCCCCCCTCTTTTTAAAAGTTTGCTCTATGAAAGACCTACATTCGTACAGGTTTCCCACACAATCTGAAATAGTGTTAAGTGAAGAAGCAATTACTATTGATTTTTATGGGAACAATTTTTGAGTAAAAATCTAGTATCCCAGTAGTTTCCCACCCAGATAAGCCATTTCTGGCCTCATTTTACCTCTATTCTATGTGGTT
>VCCN01001036.1:5596808-5615087 GCA_006491835.1 Architeuthis dux | reverse complement strand
GACTTTGGACTGTGTACTTGAAGTTTTCTTTGTAAAATGCTTAGCTTCACGTTTAGAGCTGTAACCTTTTAAGCCCAATAGATACAAATTGACAAGATACACCGTTGGGAAGCTGAGGAAATTCTCTTTCCAACGATATATATATAAATGTATATATCTCCTTCATGAATTAAATCCACAATTATACTTGACATTTACTTGTAAAATCCTGAAATACCTATAAATTAATTATTTTTGAATTCCTCATGTCTGAAACCCATGATTTAGCCTTTTAAAGTACTCAGATATGTCAACTGGGAAATTCTGTTGTTTTTTGTGTGCTGGCAGCCATTTTGCTTTATGCAAATGAGGTAGTTCTTCCCAACTTTTTCTTGGTAACATCTTTTTTTCTGAAAGAGGACATCCTAAGGAACATTTTGGTACTGTAAATGTAGAATTATGGGGGGGAGTGCACGGTAGCCCCTGCTTGCCCCCGGACTAAAATGTTCACAAAAAAAGTAAGAAGAACCTGAATTGTTTTTGATATTCAAATTATTATTAAATTACTTTGTTCACAAAACAAGTAAGAAGTGCCCAATTTGTTTTGTTTTGATATTTCATGTATTTGATATTCAAATTATTCAGCGTGACGTGACGTTGTACATGACGTCACAGGTGTCCGAAAAAATGTGTCCTTTTGGAATGAGCGAAATTTAGGCCCAAAACGAGTCATAAGCACCAATTCTTCTTTTTAACCAAATCAAGCTGAAAAAATTCAATGAGAATCAATTTTTTAGTTGATCCCTGTGAAAGAAATCCGCGGATATAGAGGTTTCCCCACGTTATCTGAAAGTAGAGCGTTCCTATAAAAGCCTTTCGTAAGCCGAAATGGCGTGAAGCAAAGAAGCAAATACCACTAATTTATATGGGGAAAATATATGTTTGTTGTACAGTGTTTTATATATATATATATATATTTTACAGTACACAAGCCAAGGCTACAAATCCCGGAAAAGTGCCCATCAGGAAAAGTACCCATCGGAAAAGTACCCAACGGAATAATAACCCCACCATACCGGACAATAACCCCACATTGGCCCACATAGTAGAGAGAGAAAAAACGAATTTGTTTTGGACCATCACCTTTAACAAACGATTTAATTAAATTATGTTTTGATGGGCACTTTTCCTCCCTTCATAAATTCATGATGGGCACTTTTCCATTTCCTGATGGGCACTTTTCCCGAGGCATAAGCGAAATAAGCGGTTGCTTAGGAACCACGTAACCACAAGAGGCCACCCAAGAAGAGGCAATGGGGACCCCCAGATCAAGGCGGCGGTGGCCCCCAAATCAATTTGTGCTTTGAGCCCAATAAAGGCTTTGGCTGGCCCTGCTATTAATTCAGTGATGATCTGTGAGATCAGCTTGATAGCCATTACACAACGAAGTAACGAACGACGAAGAGCTCAAATGTGTGGAGGTTATATTTGGTGCGGAATTAAACTAGGATTTTAAGGTGGTTCCGAACTTCCGAGTGTAAATTGTAAAGTGTCACACTCTCGTACACTACTGGATGTTAAAAACGGTGCACAAATAAAAACAATTTAATTTATTCCAAAGGAATAACAATATGATTTATTTTGTTTTTCTTTCCTGAATTCTCTTCTTTCTTTTTATTTGTGCGCCGTTTTTAACTTCGAGTACGCGAGGATATGAAATTTTACAATCGGAACCATCTTCCCTACATTGTGCCCAGAAGACAATTGTCAAAAAAACACTTGATTTTTTTCATTTTTTTAAATTACAACTTTGAAACGTTTTTCATTTTTAAATTACAACTTTGAAACGTTTTATTCAAATCCAAAATCATCAGATTAATGGGAATCGTAATTTTATTTTATTTATTTATTCATTACTTTTGTACGAAAGATGTGTAAAACTAAAACAATTCGTGTTCAACACGAACATTTCTTCAGCTTCAACGAACTCGTCCTTTAGTATGTAAAAAAAAGAATTTTTAGATTGACACACATGAAAATTAAGTGAAATTAGTGAAAAGGTACCTTATTTTTTCCAGCCATACTCAGTTTTCAAACCAAAGAAGAAAATATTTTACTCGGCTAAAACTGTTGAGTTCCAGCTGTTGCTCTCAAATACGATGGAAAAGCAGAAAAGTGAAAATAAACGAATTTTTACTTTACTTTTACTTTTATTCCATTTTCTATGAATAAAGTAGTTTAATAAGAATGAAAGCTGGAAGTGAGAAGCAAAAAAGAATAAGAGGCAGAAAATAAAGGTAGTTCTTTTTTGTTGGCTGCTTTTTTAAAACGAAATGATATAACAGAGTGAAAGTTTTAAAGTTTGCTAGTTTAATAAAGGAGTGGGGTAAGAGTAAGTCAGTAAGTAAGTAGTAAGCCACTCTTACGTGGAGGGAGGAGAAATAGAGGATTTAAAAAGTACTATTCATTTTTTCAGTCAATCGTCTCACCATTGCGGATATCCGGCTATACACATTTACTGGCTGAAAACCGCCCGATAGATCTCGATTATATAAGTATAAGTAATCTGGCTATCATTACCTTTCCTGTTTCCAAATGGCCGCCGCTTCGGTTGTTTTTGATAGCGGAATCGACCGAGTCGTCCGCTTCTGATGATGGCGAATTTAAAGTCAAGATTCCTCAGAACGGCGTTTTCAGTTTTTTCTCTCCATTTGTTAAGTGTTCTACTGATATCGGGCAATTTCATGTTGTTCAAGAGAATAGCAGGGTTTTTTTCCCCAGTTTTTTTTTATTCAAACAAAAGCTCGATAAATACAAATGAACAAAGGATAAGTTAGGTGTAGTGTTTTTTTAGTGTTAGGGTTGGTGTTTGCTGTAGTTAGTAGGGTTGCCACCCGTCCTGTATAATACGGGATCGTCCCGTATTGAAAAGTAAAATGCACTGTCCCTTACTGAATTAATACGGGACACGATGTGTCCCATATTTCCTTGCACACCATATACTAATGCAGTGTTTCTCAACCTTTTCCAGCCCAACGCCTCCTTATGACACCTAGCTACATGTCAATAACGGCCTAGTGCTAATTCGTTCTCGTTTGTAAGCAGATACTACCGAACAACAGCCATTTGTAAATCAGAATTAGAGATATTTATGGAATCTCTATAAGGCCCCCTCTAGAAGTTCAAAACGCCCCCTTATGGCCATTAGTCACCTCAATGCCCCCTTGAAACGACCCCCCACACACACACACACACACCAAGGGGACACTAATGCCCACGTTGAGAACAACTGCTCTAATGCATACACTACGTTTTCACATGCTTGGAATGACATGAGAAATAATAAAACCAAAAGAGTTTCACGGGACGGGTCCATGACAATAACCCCACCGGACAATAACCCCGCGGACAATAACCCCCACTCCTTCGGGCCTTACCAGACAATAACCCTACTTAGTAGAAAATAAAACAGAATTTGTTTTGGACCATCACCTTAACAAACGATATTATAATGCATCTATTCCCCTTTGATTTTCTTTCAAGAATTCCCTTATTTCTTTCATGAATTATCTTATTTATTTTATTTTATAAGTTTTTTTCCGGATTTGTTTAAAGTTTTGGCCCATCACGAATTTATCAAGGGCAAAGCATAATTTAATTAATGAACACATAATTTAATTAATAAAAACATAATTTAATTAATGAATATTTCTGTTTTTTACACGAACATTATAAGGTTATAGCACAACTTTTATCAAGTTTTACACTTGGCACAACTTAGCCAAGATGGTCCCGATTGGATTTTTCCTGGATTTGTTTCCCGAATTTATCAAGGAAAGAAAAGTGCCCATCAAAACATATTTTAATTAATGAATATTTGTGTTTTAGGGCCCGCAAAATTTTTATAAGGTTTTATTTTAGACTTTTGGAGAACTTTGTATTTTTTTACACACAAATCGGGTCCGGTAAAATTTTATAAGGTTTTATTCTAACACATGTGTGCGTGTGTGAGTTTAAGTGTGTGTACATGAGCGTGCGTGTGCGCACACGCGCGTCCGTAAAGTTCAATGTTCACAAATAGTTAACCTGTCAAATCTCACAGTAAAAGATAAAACAAAATTTATGTATAGTTTTTAATAGCTAACATTATGAAATGTAATTTACCTAAAACGGACATCCCGCAATTCAGCCACATCTAAATTTAAAAACATCTAGAATCTAGGGTAGTTTAGCGTCATAAATAATCGTATTTGGTGTTAGACATTCCCCCAGCGGGTGGGCACGATGTCTCCGCCAATGATCGTAAAACATTGATAACAATTTCAAATAAGATAAGTCTGAAAACCGTGTGTATATATACGTGTATGCGTGTGTGTGTGCGTGTATGTGTATATATATGTGTGTATATATGAGAAGGTGTATACGTGTACATGTGTGCGCATGTATAAATACCATGTGTGTATATATGAGAAGTTGTATACGTGTACATGTGTGTGCATGTATGTGTGTATGTATAAATACCATGTGTGTATATATGAGGTGTATACGTGTGCATGTATGTATGTGTGTATGTATAAATACCATGTGTGTATATATGAGAAGTTGTTTACGTGTACATGTGTGTGCATATATGTATGCGTGTATGTATACATATATGTATATGCGTGTATTATTATAATATTGTTTGTTAGATTGTTTATTTTTATTTCACACTCAAAAATCCAATCGGGACCACCTTGGCTAAGTTGTGCCAAGAATAAAACCTGATAAAAGTTGTGCTATAACCTTATAATGTTCGTGTAAAAAACACAAATACACATTAATTAAATTATAAGTTCTGCCAAAAGACACCTTATAAAATGTTTGTGTAAAAAAACAGAAATATTCATTAATTAAATTATGTCTTTATTAATTGAATTATGTGTTCATTAATTAAATTATGTTTTGCCCAGATAAATTCGTGATGGGCCAAAACTTTAAACAAATCCGGAAAAAAACTTATAAAATAAAATAAATAAGATAATTCATGAAAGAAATAAGGGTATTCATGAAAGAAAATCAAAGGGGAATAGATGCATTATAATATCGTTTGTTAAGGTGATAGTCCAAAACAAATTCTGTTTTATTTTCTACTAAGTGGGGTTATTGTCCGGTAAGGTCCGTTAGGGTGGGGTTATTGTCCGCGGGGTTATTGTACGGTGGGGGGGTTATTGTCCGCGGGGTTATTGTCCGGTGGTGTTATTGTCCGCAGAGTTATTGTCCGGTGGAGTTATTGTCCGTATCCCTGTCTGGATTTAGTCGACATGCTGATGTGAGCTGCCTCTTTGATTTTTCTCTGCTTCCAACAAGGAAGTCCAGATTATCGACAGAGAACATTGTTGGAAGCAAACATTTTCTTTCACTTAATGTTATTTAAAAAAAAATATTTTTCATTATTTTTATCGATTTATTCCAATATCTTTTTGAGAATTTTTGAAATTCATATTTTTTATTCTTACTATGTCTTGGTTCGACTGAAACTTATATAAAAATATTATGACAAGGATGAATAATTAAATATAGTGAAATGATGACAAAATATTTACCGCCTGTGTTTTTAATATATTTTATTCTGGTTTTATTTATGTAAATTGACTGCTATTTCAAATTATGGGAGCCGCAGGTGATAAGATGCCTTTTTTTGCACGGCGCAGCTGTCGTGCATTTTAATCATGTTTATTTTTTCCACTCAAATATATGTGTACTGTTGGGAATTTTTAGTATTCCCCAAAATAATTCTGAAACAAATATAGTTACTTAGTTTTTTCTTGAACGCAAGAATATCAGGAATAAAATTGTTACTTGTTTTTTAAGTAAAAAATGTGCGGCTCCCGCAAAGTATATTTAATTGATGCAACTTACCTTTTTTCTTCAACTGATGATCACAAGGTAGGGGGTTGCATAAAATACTTCTTTTTATGCAGCGAGGTGTCCGCCTATTATTGGTTTTATCAGGTCTTCGCTCGTCTTGGAGATGTGTATAAATTTTACTTCTCGGAGGAAGACACTGATTTAAAGTTCTGTACTTCTTGAGAGAAGTCACGGTTTGAAAGTGTTGGGCTTGTGTGTAAGTGTGTGAAATGTCTTTTTTTTAATGTGAGCCCAGAATTACAACGGCTAACGCTTGTGTCCAGCGAAAGATCCGAACGGTAACAAACTATTTCTGGAACTGGTGGAGGAAGGGGATTCTTCGAATTTATAGCAAATTTCTTTGCCCCCTTCTTTTTTACATTCTTGGCGGGCAAAAGTGCGCCTTTTTTGGCCACGGACTCCCTGCGGAGTTGACCAAGGGCCGGTAAAAACAATAAGTTGCGAATCAATCAATCAACAATACGAAAGCCGACAAATTCATTTACAGTAAACAATATCTAAACTATTAATTCTAGCACAAACGATTCGTGAAACATAATTAGTTCTTATAGTACTGTATTGTCTACCATACATTTTTTAAATCAGATGTTGCTTATACACTTGAAATTCTTTTTCATTTTTTTACATTTTGTTCATACCTATGAATAAGTATATATAAATAATTTCTATGTTGAATAAGAAATCCGAAAACCAAAGTTTTCTTAAAAGCAAAAGAAATTTACACGTATGATATTCAGTAGCAAATTTCGCTGTAAGATTGTTGAGAATTTGATTAAAATCCAGTAGATTTTAAAAATCTATGTGTTTTGCGCGTGAAGATTTTGGAAAATTTTCTATTGCAAATTATAACCTGCAGTTGACATTATAATGTTATGTTAAATAAATAAACATGCCTAAGCAAGCACCCAGCAGGCCCCATTCCATTTCAAGTAGGAACAGGGAAGGCTCAGTTCAGCTCAAGCATAGCTCTTATCAACATGTGTTTTTTTGTTTATCCTTTTTTAACACGCTTAAACACGATTACGAATCAAAACGCATTTTAATCCTACACAGCTACCACAGAAAGAATAACGGAGACACAAGAACATTACAGACATCATTGTAACACATTTTATGCTATATTTTCAAAAATATCTCCGGTTCTATAAGGTGTACACAAATAATTTCAATCTTTCTTCTTACTAATGACACAAGGATTCTGACGATAAAATTAAATTTTATATGATTTTAACGTTTTTTTTCGTAAGGTGTCGATCCTTAAGTCATTTGAAAGTGAAACATTAGCTATATAACAGATACATACATAGATAATACTGTCATTATTGTAAATACGCAATCGAAAAATCCTTTTTCCCCCATAAATCTTAAATGCAATATATATTGTAATACTAAATATTATCGTAAATAAATACTAAATTTAATAGATTGCCACCTTTTTTTTCCATAAATCGTAAACATACGACAGATCGTACATAGATACTCTCATTGCGCCAATTTAAAAAAAAAATTAAACTGTTTTTTTTAAATAATAAAGTACGAAAGAAAGACCTGTTTGGTAACTCGAATTGTTTTGCTTTATTTTTCAAGCAAATAAACAGTCGGGAACAAGAAAAGTCAGCCAAGTCAAGAATCAATCAATCAACATCCAGGGTAATCATGTTTGGAAAACTGTAATTCGGGGAGATGAATGCCACCCATTTAGAAAACATTCCACTACCTGATCACCACCATTGTCTTTACCATCTGATATATAGGCATTTGTTTTTTGCTTTTCTAAACATTTGAACTCTATATTTTCAGAAACTTGTATGAGATTGGATATATATATATGTGTGTGTGTGTGTGTGTGTGTGTGCATATATATGTATATATGAATGACTTGGCTCCGCGAACGGACATTGGGAAAGGGTTTTCCACGTCATTTCAGGTCCTAGGTTGGCGGGGCCTGAACGGGAATAGCCCTATAATATAGCACAATGGCGTTTATATATATGGCACTGCAATAATTAGACTTCATAAAGATACTAACAAGATAAAGATTGGAAAAGGAGTTAGACAAGGGGATATAATATCGGAAAACTGATCAGGAAAACGTGGAAGTAAACATAGATGTTAGATATCATGTGCAAAACTAACGCACATGAATATGTTGTTTTACCTGTATACAGGATCACTTATCGCTGAAACCGAATATTTTACCAAAAACAAATCTGTTCATGAATGCAGTAGAGACAATCAGATTGAAGTTTATATCTTCACGTATGACAGTAGTGATGAAAATGATCTGTTAGTCGCTAACCTCAATATTGACAGTGTGAACACTAACAATAGTGATGTAATGTGGGTTACACCCACTGTTGCCGGTCAACCCCTGGATATGGAGTTGGACAATGGATCGGCTGTTTTAATCATGCCACAACGAGTCTATGAGAAGTTTTTACATATGAAATTGTTGAAAACAAACGTTATGATGCATACCTACAATTTTCGGCGTCTATGCCCCAAAGGAAAAATATGTGTGTCGGTTGAGTACAATAATGTTAAAACTGATAATATGGATCTGTATGTGATGGATTCACTCGGTCCCGCACTGTTTGCTAGAGACTGGTTACACCACATTTGACTGAATTGGCATGAAATAAAAATGTTGAGAGTGACACCAGTGCTGAAATCCACACAGGGAAGGCTACAAATATTGCTCACCGAATATAGTGAAGTGTTTTCAAATGAACTGGGTACATTGAAAGGAGTCAAAGTCAAACTAAAATAGTTCACCAGTGTTTGTGAAAGCTAGACCCATACCATATGCCATGTGACCAGCAATCGAAGCCGAACTAGATTGATTGGAAAACCTAGGAGTCCTCACTAAAGCACAGATCGGTGAATGGGCTACACTGATCGTACCAGTGGTGAAACGGTCTGGAGGAGTTCGCATCTGTGGAGATTATAAGTCAACAGTGAATCCATGTCTGAAAGTAGATAAATATCCCTTGCCCAAAAGTGAGAACATATTCGCAAAGCTAGCAGGTGGTAAACGGTTCACTAAGATTGATCTGAAACAAGCCTATCTCCAAATAGAAATGGACGAATTTGACTTTGAACACTCACAAAGGATTATATCGAAAAAATAGGTTAGCATTTGGAATAGCATCAAGCCCTGCAATCTGGCAGCGTACAATTGATCAGGTCCTAGCTAATGTGCCAAAAACAGAGTGCATAATTCACGACATGATCATCACGGGTGATAACGATGATGAACATTTGCACAATGTAGAACTAGTGCTTAAACATCTCAAAGAGCATTACTTGAGAGCCAGCTTGGAGAAATGTGAATTCTTCAAAGAGAAGATTACCTATTGTGGCCATGATATCATCGCTCAAGGATTACAGAAAAATCCCAGAAAGGAATGGGCTGTTCTAGAAGTGCCACAACCCAACAATGTACAGCAGCTTCGATCATTCCTCGGATTAGTGAACTACTATCATCGGTTTCTTCCTAAGCTGGCTGCAGAGCTGCATCCGCTGCATGGGTTGTTGCAAAAAGATTGATTACCACAGACACTGTGTTAACACACTATGATCCCACAAAACCGATCTGCGTAGCGAGCGACGCATCTCCCTATGGTGAGGGGTGTGTGTTATCTCATGTTATGGAAGATGGCACCGAACGGCCTATAGCATTAGCTTCACGATCACTCACAAAGTTAGAGCGTAACTATTGCCAGATTGACAAAGAGGCAATAGCTCTCATATGGGGAGTGAAGAAGTTTCATCATTATCTTTTCAGATACAAGTTCACTCTGGTCACAGATCACAAGCCTCTGACATCAATTTTACATCTGTATAAAGGAGTTCCAGTAATGACGGCGGATTGTCTACAAAGATATGCAATCTTCTTGTCAGGGTATGATTAATACATTATGTATCAAAACACAAGAAACCAATGCAGCGCTGACACATTATCTAGGTAGCCGCTAAAAACCATACAGCCCGATGAGGAACATGATGTGAATGCCGCTGATCTATTTCACATAACACAAATCGAACGTTTGCCAGTTACATGTGATGAGATCAGGACCGTGACAAGAGGTGACCCGACACTTTCACATGTTCTGGACTGTGTTCAAAAGGATGGAGTGATGAAGATATTCAAAGCTTTTTTATAAGTAGTTATCATGGGGGAGAAAACAGTAAATACAGTTGCATTTTCTCAAAACTGTAACTCATTCACAAATTTCACATTGTAGAAATTAGTTGTTATTTTTCATTCAAAGACGCTCTTATTGAAACAATTCTGCAAGAGTGGGATGGTGATTATGACAAATTGGATGTATTCAATGGTATTCAGTGGTAAGTAAAATCTAGTTATCTACATAACAGCAGGATCAGTTTTTAGGAACTTTTCTTGTATTATAAGAGCAGTGATGCCTCTATTTCTGAATTATACTGAGATATTCTGTACTAAACAAATTCTCAGATGCAAATAAACAACACTATAGTGAGGTCATTATTTGTTTAAGGGTATTATGTGAACTTCTGCCTTCTGGTTGAGTCTTAGTAGCTCAATTGGTAGAGAAGGCAGGAGTAAACCATGCTCCCTCCAAAAGGGATGTGGGTTCAAATCCTACCTAAGGCTTATTCTTCATTTTCCGATCAATGCTGTTTGCTCACTGCCGAGGGATAATCGGTCTGAGCAAAAGTTGCAATAAAAAGCAACCAATAAATTAAGATGAAGGTAAAAAGTAGTCATAAAATTAAAAATAATGATTTATAATACTTCATCTAATGAAAAAATAAAATAAAAATGTAATGAGGTATTTTCTAATTTGTTGAAACTGTACTAATATAAAATTCTGTTAACTTTCTCACACCTCATTGTTTTCTTTTTCTTTATGAGCTCCAAAGTGTTGATAATCTATCACAAATTTTAAATAAGAATATAGTACACTAAATTTGCTGTTTGCTAAAACTGAAAAGCAGTCCATGTAAGGTTGTTATAATGACATTAAAATGCAAACAAAAGACGTACTCACACAGATCCAATGTATTAATACATTTACGTATTTACAACAAAGCAGTCAACCGCACATGCATCTTCTTAATCTCTCCAAAAACAATATGGCTGCTCGCTCACTAGAACGTAAAACAGTGCCCCTTACTGGAAGTCGACTAGTGCTCTCCTGCCTAAGGGGAATAACTCAAGATACTTAACAGTACTTCCCCTCTTTTCGTTTTTCTGAGGTGTGCATAGTCTTTATGATAATAAAAATGTTTTGTGTCCCACTAAATATTTCATGCTTTCTCCAGAGAAAGTAATTTCTTCTTGATCCAGGAATTGGTTACAAACACATTGTCTGTCCATTTGTTGACAGCATCTTTAAAGATGACATTCAAGTTCATCTATTTAGGTAGAAGTCGAACTTACATAAAAATGAACAAGCATTATTTTTTAGTATCAAGAATTACTACCGTGTGTTAAGTAACTTTGGTTACCTCGAGCACGTAGTTAAACAGCGATACTAGTTAATACCGTTCTTTGTATATCAATTCAGTTTCAGTCCGTCTCCGGACATTCGACATCTCAAGTTGGTACTCCTAACATAGAGCCGCATACCACCTTGCATGGTATCATGGTAATATGGTTTTTAGTAACTATTACTTAAAGTAATGATAATGTTTGTATAGTGGACACAATTAAAATGATTATAAAGTGATAACACTACACATTGAATATGAAGGAATAATTGTAATATAGTTTGAAATCTCAAATTTAGTAGTCATTTTTCTGAGTAAAATCTGTAATTTTGCATACCTTCTGTAATGATTTCTTTCAATTTGACCTTCCAACGTATTCCACAAAATACAAAAGACTGTAGCCTTAATCCCTAGGCCATTTCCCCGGTCTCTCTACAGGCTTCTGTAATCTGGCTACTTCAAATCACAGCCTGCCTACTTTAACATTATTGACCTAGTAGTCTTGGGTGTCCACTGCAATTGAATAGGAGTCACTCCGAAAATGTTTACTGCATTAGCTCCAATCTCCTTTGTCTCAGTTCACCATGAGGGTTGGGAGGGTTCAGGTTCCTCTCATATTTTTTTTAATATTTTTTTTAAAATTTGTAATGTGTGTTAGGTTTGATCATTTGTTCCTTTTTTGTATTAGATAATAGGATAGGAGTCCTCATTAGAATTCAATGCAGGTTCCAGATCCTTTGATGCACTGTTAGGACCCTTGACAGTGGGGTAACTCCCAATATATCATTGAACTTTCGTGGTGCAGGACAGTCTTTTGCAATATAGCCGGATTTCCAATAATGGTAGCTAGTCCTGATGTCCGTGGAAGGGCAATCTCGCTGGATATGCCCGAAACTTTCGCAGTTAAAATAAGCTCTCCTGATTTCCTTGTCACAGTGACGAGCAATATGGCCAAGCCGGTTACATAAGTAGCAGCATTTCATCAGAGCATAACAGTAACGTTCTGTGTGGCCAATTTCTTTGCAGTTGAAGCAGCAGACTAGTCTAGAGTAGCAATCACTAACCAAATTACCTTTTCATTCTGAAAATAAACATTTAAAACTATTAAATTCCCCAAACCACAAATAAATAACATTGCAAAACTGAGGTAATTAAAGACTGTTTTAGATTGAGCTGAAATTTGGCATGAAACAGGCTTCTTCAGCGCATGAGTGTCATACAACATATTGCTACTGAAAAGAAAAATGTTATCTCACTACAACTGAAGAAATCTCTCTTGGTGTGTGAATATGTTTAAGAACTTGCCATTGTACAAAGTTGACATTCGCCAGATACATTAGTCAGTATATGTACAAGACAGTACAGTGTCAAGTTTGAAGTTTTGGGGATCAGCGGTTCTCGAGAAATCTAATAAAAATAAATTAAAAAATTACAGATTATAGATATTTTATCTAAAATATCTAAATTGGCAACACTGAAGAGAAGTAACTGAAATACTTAGGAGCCGTAGTTTCATAAGACAGGCGCAAAATTATTTTACTTGACTATTTTATGGCGGACTGTTGAACACACCTTCCAAACATGCACCTATGGAATGGGCACGGTCCTAGTTTTTAATAAATGACAATTATCTCTCCTAACAATACCAGAATCACTTTTTTTATTTGCTGTGACCATATCATATTTAACCCTTTATGGGGCAAGTGCCTATATATGATCACCTGAGGACCTGTCAGCCGCATGCAAATATTGTAGCCACAAAGACAACATAATCTGCACCAATGTGGTCTGCAAACTTTGCAAAGTACACTTGTGTTTGACCAAAGACAGAAACTGTTTTGAGGCATACCACATCCTATTAAATTAGCCTGTTTTGGGCCCACACAATAAAATTTTAAAATCAACCCAGGTGGGGTTTTTTTGTCAATATTCATTTTTGTATCTATTTATTTTATTGAATGATATTCTTTAATTCTAAGTTTTATTTAACTTTCTACTTTAATTTTTTTATATTTTCCATTTGTGGTCACTTTTTGGGCAAGGCACCATATATGATCACTTCATCAGAGCGAGTTTTGCCCCCATAAACAAAAAGAATTTAAGAAAACTTGCAACTGAAAATATTTTGTAATTAGGTCTAGTTTAACATACAAAAAGGTTGATTTGATATCTAAAATATTTTTTTTACCACAGTAGTAGGAATTATGCTAAATTATTTCAAAAATCATAACTGTACATATAGCATGTAATGTATTAAATTATTTAAATATATAACTAGAGAGCACATACCTCTGCTGATGCCATTGTCAGGGGAAGTAATTGTGCATGGATCCGCCCCCAAATCTAATCACTCCTTCCATAGCCTATTGCCCACCCTTCCATAAAATTCAATTAAAATTCATTGAGAACCTTTGGAGATATTGTGTGGAGAGTCATCAACTTTTGGCGATATTATGTGGTATTAACTACAAGGGGGGTAATTTTGTATGGATCTGCCCCAAAATTTAATTGCTTCTTCCTTAGTCCACCCTTCCACTGAATTCCATTGAAATGCATTGAAAATCTTTGGAGATGTTGTGTTGGCACAATGGAGTAAGTACCAGTGAATGATAATCAGTCTTTTTATATAGGAATATTGTTAGGGTTACATAAAACAATTGTACCGCACGATTATCGTTTATTGATTATAAGGTTCCATCTTTCAAACCCTTCGCCCTTGTTGATCTGCGTTGTTTACTTGTTGCTGTAGACTGACGATCTGCTATGAAAAGCAACTAAAATTAAGATAAAAGAAATACTAGTAAAAAAAAAATTATTCGCTTAGAATTTGTTGATATCTGCTCCTAAAAATGTCAAACCGACTTGATGATTGACTTGCATAATCGAAGAGCTTTGTCCCTTATCTAAATTCGATATCTATTTATATAAAACAACTCTGTCTGTCTGCCTGCCAATGTGTCCCCAACCCCTACTTAAACATTGGTGTCGGACGGGCAGAATTCAGGTTGGCACATGACCGTGAAAAACACGTCCCTTCGTTGCGAAGATTGGAGAAAAAGGAGGCGGATTTAAATCTCGCGCCTATCACGTGATTAATTGCTGGCCACTCATTGGCCGTGTGTGGGGTCAGGGAACCAACCCTTAATCACGGGGGACAACTCCGCTACCAAAATAACTTGTAATCAACAACTTTTGGAAAGTATTGATGTAATCAATGAATACTTAACAGAAGACAAAAATCGCCAAAAACGGCCTCAAATCACCAGAAATAGCAAGAAAATTGCCCCAAACGGCCAAAATGTTTTAGGCGCAAACGCGCTACTTTAGCGCATTTTGTACTGCCAAAACAAGAAACGCGCTGAATCTAGCGCGAAGCGCGCTAAATCGGCAACAATTAATGGTCGACACTATTTTAAAAAGTAATTCAATTCTCAAGTTTTTTCTTGTTCTTATTAGAAAGAGGAAAGTCCAAATTATTGTAAAAAAAAGAAGAAAAACAAATTTTCTTGAATTACAACGTAGAAATTAATTTTTTAAATAAATGTTTACTTTTTACTCGATAAATCAATCATTTTGACGCCATTTTGTTAACTGGTATTAACCATTTTAAAAATTGAGATTCTGTAATTAAAAATTCTACTAAAAATAATTTACAATCACAATTGATATACTTTTATTTGCAAAAGTTACTTTCATCATTACTCAACTGAAATGTGGTAAAAATCGTCACGTGCTGCTTAAAAAAAACAATGAAATATATTTAATAATATTTTAAGTAGGGGTTGGTATAATCGGTGATCGGATATCGATCAGTGATCGACAGGCCATGTCAACGATAACAGACGACATCTATGGAGGGTTGTAAGCGTTTTTGAAAGATGGGGAAAAATGGGGTCGCGTCAGTTTCTTAAATGACCGGAATTTAACAAGACTTTTTACTTTACGGCCATCCGTAAAATAAATATTGTCCAATTAAAAACAACAAAAAAATATGTGAAAAATTACCCGAAGTAGTAATTTTTTTAAAAATTATTTTATTTGATAAATTATCTTTTGTTCGTTAAAATGACATACATTGCGATTTGGTACTGTAAGTGAAAGAATGAGAAAAAATTTAAAACATAAAATCGAATTAATCGAAAAAATAAAATAAAATCTCTATAAAAAATATTTAATGTTAATATATATACATTTTTTTTTTGCACGGAAATTATCCATAAAATATGAGTTAGCAAATAAAGATAAAAACTTGCCAAGAACAGCAATATTTTACTTAATTTTTTAAAATTCCTAAATACTGCTTCCCCATGGCTGCTTTTTCAAAAATGTAAACAAAAATTATTTTGTCATTGACCTATCTTTATATATGTGTAGAAAATATTATGGTACAGCTATTATAAGTTTTTTTAAATCGTTTTATTGTTGTTTTTTTTTCTCACATAAACATTCCCCCCCCCCCCGAAATTTCGAATGAAAACTTCTTTAGAAAATAGTTCGTCCTTTATTATATAAGTACCGAAAATTTGATAAAAATCCAATGAATATTCGATTTTTCGTAAAATTTTAAAATCTGTGTTTTGCTCGTGAAAGCTTTGGGAAATTTTCGAATGCAAACCATTTTATGTAATCTGTTGTTTTACACTGATACAGCTTTTTTGCACTATTCGTTTTCAAAATATCTCCGATAAAATTAAATTTGGGGCGATTTTGACGTTTTCTTTCGTAATTTCCGGTAATTTTTCTGAGCGAAGTCCGCGAGTCTACCTACATCGTTTATTGTTAAAAATTAAAAGATTTAGTAGCTTCTAGGGTGTTTTCGATGTTATGGGAATTCATTCGGTTTATTTTGGTGTCGTGTCATTTTATTATATCATTACTTAACAAAAGGAGAAAGGCGAAAGAACCATTTGAATGATTGATAAGTGTAAGTGAATATACGTAGTAGACATTTAAAGGGAAGCAACTCTTCCTGTAAAAACAAAGTTTGAAACTTAACTTAAATAAAGACTTAGAATAATAATATTGTATCTAATTTTAAAGAGATTTCCGAAATTTTTCCTGTAAAAGAACGCCACAGAAAATATATTACTTTTCATTTATATTTGCCTATACTTTTAGGGAAATTAATTAAAGCATTATTTAATAATGAAACTAGTTTCTTCTCTAGAAATATAAAAATAGTTTCATTATCAATATCATCTATTAAGTATAGTAATGAGTGAGAAAGTGGAACATTAAAACCTGTTTTTGTCTTCTCCTCGATTTGTATCAATTATGTTCTTTTGAAACTTTAAGATGTCTGAGCAAAATGAAGACGTTTTATGTATTTTGTAACTTTATAAACTTCAAGAAAGTAGAGTTAGAGTAGGTTTAAAAACGAACACTTGAAGTACAAACAAACTACATCCTTGAGCTGAATTAGGTTGACGAGAGAGAGGAAAACTTAACGAGGCAACATTCAAAACAGGCTTTTCATTTAAATTGACCAGCAGGACGATTTTTCAGAAAGTCGTAGAAAAAATGTCAACTACATTAGGAGACCACAATCAAGATGTAAGTCAAAATGTTTTTTTTTCTTGCTTCTTTATTCATTTTATTGTTGTTTTTAATCCCCATCCTTGTCAATGCGCTAGTTCGACTTCTAAAAAGCGCTAAATTTTTCAAAAATAGCTCAAAATGGCCCAAAAAAGCCGAATAAGACACTAAAAATGGCCAAAATGTTTAATTTAGCGCTTTTTGCACTGCTAAAACGCGCTAAATCGGCAACACTGATTTACACACCCATATATAAAAAGGGGAGATAACTCAAAATCAAAGGGAGGTAATGCATAATTATTCTAATTGAAATACACAGCAATTTGTTAGTTTTTTTGTAAAATGTTGTTAACCAACCTTTTTTTTCTCACGCTCACAAATTATTTTAATTGAAATGAATAGCAATTTTCCTTGCTTTTATTTTGTAAAAATGCAAAAACATTTAGCCATGATACTGAATTCAACAAGTGTATGAATTTCGAGTTGTCTCCCTTGTTTTTTAATTACCTCCCTTTGATTTTTGAGTTATCACCTTTGTTTTTTAATATGGGTGTGTGTAAATGCATTAGCTTCTCTATAGACCACATAGATCGAACATTAAACAATGAAAATTTCAGATAACAATTCTGCTAATAACTGTGTCGGTCTACAGACTTATCGATCTACCCTCGTACAACTTTTCATTGCAAAAACGTTGAGAATAAATGAAAATTAATCTGTGTATTTGAAATTCTGCTCAGACCTGAAATTTTAATGAAAACTATTTTTTTTATTATTCATACCAAATTAACTACTTTTTTTTTTATACGAAAGGCTTCTCCTGTGGGTGTTCCTAAATACAAAGGTAAGTTCAATAAGTTATTGGAGAACATTTGTTCGAATTGTTACTTGTGTAAGACGAATTCACGTCAGGCGGTTAATAGAATCAATGAGAACCATTACAAACAACGAAGACAAGGAAATTATTGCAAACCAACTATATGCTAGAATTATGTATTGCCAAGAAGTTGGTACTAATAGCAGATAAGAATGTGTTAATATAGTTGCAATTTATAGAATAGGTTTAACTGATTGTTGTGCATTTACAGAATATATATATGTATATATATAAGCTGTTTCTATTACAAATATGAGCTTATTTGTATGTATATATATATGTATATATTTTTTTTTTTTTTTATCCACAATGAGTCTCACTTAAAGATTATTCAAGTGGATAATGAATTAACAAATAGAAACAGTAAAGAGATAAAAGAAGACATTAAGAGAAAGGAATGAAAAGAGACAGACCGATACAGAGCCATAAAATAAATCAAAGGGTGTAGCAGTGCTAACAATAAAACACAAAACACACCCACTACCAATCTGATAGATGAGTGA
>VCCN01001036.1:5571071-5593536 GCA_006491835.1 Architeuthis dux | reverse complement strand
GCCAATATTACACTGCATCCAATGCGCTGGTATTATGACTATTATGGCTAGAATCAGAGAGGTAGGGGTTACAGAATGACTATACATTGTGCTTCACTTAGTCCTCGAGACTTCTTTGACTGAATTGGTTATGGTGACATCCATGAAAGACAGGCTCCCAAGGTGTGAGATGCAAGTCTCATTGGAACCTACTTCTTATTTCCAATTTCGCACAGTTTGCTCTAATGGTAAAAGAGTATATTGGCCCAGAGTGTTTTGATAAAAAGCAACAATAGCAAGATGGAGTAAAACTAGTCTCATTATATAAAATCCTATGTAACTTGTTTTTGTCTGTTGGTTTGTTTGTTTGTTGGTTAGTTTCTGTCACACTAAAAGCAAACAGAAAGAGTGGAACAGTGTAAAGCAAAGCTTGTGTCTGTGTGTTCACATACACTAAAGCAAACAGCTGTCTGTATGTTAGCTAAAGCAAACAGCTATCTGTCTGTGTGAGTCTATATCACTACAGCTACTACTACTGCTGCTGCTTATGTCTTAGTAGTGGGACGGAAAATGAATATAAGCATTTCGGATTTCTCATTAATAAAACTGATGTTTTTCTCATATTAAATTAGAAATTCAATTTATACCCAATTTGGTTGCCTTATTGTTTTTCAAAATATTAAAAAACAGAAAATATGAAGAGTTGTGGAAAATCGACAGAAAAATAGATTTTGTTCCAGGTAGGCATTGTTTTGTTTCCAATAAATACATTTATGCTAAAATATATAATTGTATAATCTTTCCATACATGAATAAATTTGTCATTTTGTATCGGTATTACGCTAGTAATGAAATAATAAGAGTAAATGTAGGACTATCGAATTGTATCGATAACTTTTTAACATCTGCTTCTTGCTTATTTACATGTTTAGGTCACTCACCAAATATTCTCTTCTACGAAAATAAAATTCCAGCAAAACCAAATGGTGAGTCCTCTGTCAATTTCTATATTTTCATCAAATACAGTTACCCCCTGCTTTTCAAAAGTTTGCTTTACACCAAAAAAGCAAAAATAACATATAGCATTCATTATGATAATGACCAGAAGTATGGTCGATTGCTTTAGATCCCAAACGTTTTGACAATACTTACACTCATTCAGTCAATATATGCATTCTCTTGTACATAAACAAGAAAAGTTAACTAGAAAATATTATTTTTTTAAATATTAGAGTTTTAAATTTGAATTTACATTTTTAAATTTTTAATTAAATTTTAATAAAAGTTTAAATTAAATTTAGATGAATTTTTAAAAAACTTCTAATTTGAACTTTGAGCTTTTTTAAAATTTTGTGTTTATTTATTTTTTTACAGAGGAGAGTATTGAAGAAATATTCTTTGAATGGTCAGGAAATTATATCAAGTTAGAAGAGAATCATTCTTATATTCAATGGTGAGTAAAATGAGTCATGTACAATTTTATCTTAACAGAAAGATTTTTGAATGGGGAACATTTCAGATGACTTAATACATTATTATTTACTAGCATACCCATGTTGTCTTAAATGACAACTGTTTTATTAATTATAGAGGATTAATCAACGAAAACATAGAATATACATATTTATAGAGGTTAATATAAACTCATATGATTGATAACACTGTTTTAATATTATTTTATTTATTATATCTAACTTTATTGCTGTGCTGGTGGAGAGAGGTAAAATGGTGAGTTTTCAAACAAAATAATCTAAGCTTGCCTCTGCCTTTCCCTTTGCCGTGCTGGCGGAGAGAGATACAATGGTGAGTTTTCAAACAAAATAATCTAAGCTTGCCTCTGCCTTTCCCTTTTCCGTGCTGGCGGAGAGAGGTACAATGGTGAGTTTTCAAACAAAATAACCTCAGCTTGCCTCTGCCTTTCCCATTGCCATGCTGGTGGAGTGGGGTACAATGGTGAGTTTTCAAACAAAATAACCTCAGCTTGCCTCTGCCTTTCCCAATTGCTGTGCTGGTGGAGAGGGGCGGTGTACACCGGTGGATTTGGCAATTGGGACAGGGAAGCCTTAGATTTTGTTCAGTCTTTCTTTTTTCCTTCTTTCTTTCCTCCTTCTTTTAGCTTCCTCTTTCTCCATGATGGACAAACCAGCCAACCAACCAACCAACCAATACACACTGTGTATTATATAGTTTAGATTCTCGATTATCATATTATTATAACTTCTGAAAAGAATTCAATGAAGGAGTGCAAACAGCAGTGGTGCTCAGCCTCAGTATTATACATATAATAACCCTATTCTGTCTATAATACATGTAATTGTTCCTGACCGCTGACAATCCCTTTTTCCTCATTTTCATGGCACAACATACAGTTGAGCGCCAAAAATTGCTAAAACAAATTTTAAATAAAAAATTCCAAAATTCTGTGTTTAATCATCAAATATTTCCCTACCACCAGAAATATTTAGTTTTTTAGTGTAATGAATGTATGGAAGAGTGGTGGAGTAGCAGTAAAATCAGTGGGCAGCAATAAGAAAAGCCAAAACCATGACTATATATCCCAAAGTTCAAATGCAGTTGGCACTAAAATACAACAGGATTATTGTTTACTGCCAGAATTAGAGTGAATGAAAGTTTTGATGTATTTATTTAATAAATCCTACCCATGTATCTGTGGTGACGAAGTGAAAATGGACTTGCCGAGTGAAACGGGTTGACGACTTATATAGACAAAGTAGAGACTCACTGATCCGTATGTTGAGCGCTAGCAACCTGGATGTGGCGAGTTTCTAGTGATAAAAGAACAGACGGTGACGGCTCAAGCAGTTCGCTCATAGCTCTAGCTAAAGCCACGTCAGAATCACGTTTGGGACTTATACTGTGGATTACGTTGTAGCGGCTCGAGGTTTGTGATAGCTTACCGCTGTTAAGCGAGAAAGTGACCCTTGAAGGAATCGTTCCAGTGTTGCAGCATTGACGTGCCGTCGGACTCATTGCATCGAAACTGTGTCAGTGTTTTTCCCCTCCCCATAAATCCTACCCATGTATCATAAAACCTTTCGATTGAATGTTCTTGATACCTCTCCCAATGAAGTTGGGCAGTGGTTACGTATTTGCCTATGTTTGTCCATTTGTTTGTCTACACAATATCTCCAAAGGTTCTCAATAAATTTCAATGGCATTTTGTGGAAGGGTGGGACATGAGCCTAACAACAATTGATTACATTTTGGGGTGGATACAGGAAAATCTTTTTGTGATTTTGTTAATATTGCAAGATAGGATAATTTTTTGGATGTAATAACACAGTAATGACATCATCATGGTGACATCATTATAAATAAATAAATATAAACTGCTTTATAGTTATTTTTCAAACTATTAATCACTTCTAATCACTGCTACCCACAACAGACAGGTTTAAGCACTGTTGCTGGGTTTAGGTTATTCATGTGTTCTGACATTTATATCTATGTATCTATGTATCCAGACTTTGCCCAGCCCTAACCATTCATAGTCAAAACTTGAGATTTTGCACTCTCACTCCCCTCAACGAGTAAGGAAAATGTTTTTTTGTTTTTTGAAAATTCCCCTACTAAAAAGGTTTTTAGTTGGGGGTTCAATTTACAATGGAAGTTCAAGCCAAATTGGTCCCTTAATTTGTGTCCAGCAGCATTCACACTTGATAGTTTGGACTTTTGGTGCTCACAGCCCTAAAAAGTTAAGAAAAATAACTTACTCAATCATCACCACTTTTTCCAATTTTTTAGTTGATCACTCCCAGCATGGCATGCTCTCAAAAGATGTTGGTTACATGACGGTTTCTATTGAGTGACTAACCAGACCTGTTTTTTTTTTTTTTTCCCAGACCCCAAAAAATAATCTTGCACAAAATTTTTGCTATGATTGACAGTGTCGCAATGATTGCAGAAAAGTATGACTTTAATTTTGAAAGGTCAATAGGTTTAAAACCCATAAGAACCCACTGTGACACTGGTGTTGCATACAATTTAATTGATCTGCACAGTCTCTTATATAATATTATATTTTATCCTTGATTTTAACTCATGAAGTATACTAGGTGACATCTAATGAACATCCTGTTGCAGTCATGTGACCACTACCAATAATCCCACATAATGTTCATTCAAGTAGAAATGGGTCTGGGTTCTTATGGGTTAATGCAGGTTTGCAGGGGGGATTCTTGAGTGCCTACAAAGAACTGTTTATATAGAAAAATATGTGAGGCTAAGCAGTCAAACATACTGTTGTATTTTAAGCCTTCCACATCAGCCACAGCAGATGATGAATCTTGAACTTCGACATTGAGGCGGGCAGACATAGAAGAAGGTTATTTTTTTCAGTCTGGGAATGCTCAAAAATTGTTCCCATAAAAATTAATAGTAATTGCTTCTTCGCTTAACACCATTTCAGAATGTGTGGGAAACCTATACGAATGTAGGTCTTTCATAGAGTAAACTTTCAAAAACAGGGGGGGTACCTGTAACTGAACTAGTAATCTCATTTGTTCCGCATTTGTACAAAAAACTGACTTTAGGAATTTTAATTTTCTTACAGGCTCTTTCCTAACAGAGAAATGGGAGTGAACAAACATGCCAGTGTCCTTACTGATGAAGATGCAAAGGTTTGAAAGATTTACATATTGTGAAAATTAACAGTACTTATGATAAAATGTTAAAAACTTATACATCAACATACAAAAAATATAGAAAAAACAAATAACACAACATGGATCATCTCCATTTAAAAAAATGAAGTCTTTTTTAGGGTGGGGTCCTGCACACGAACGTACAGGCAGAAGGGATGGGGAAAGGGCGGGGATTCCAAAAGCTCCTCAGGACGGATCCCGAGTGTGCTAATGGTGATCGCCTCTCGACCAGCTAGCCAAGATATCTTGCGCAACTTCTCCCAGGCATCCGAAGATACCTGAGCATGCCACAAGGACCCCCGAAGGGCCGTGTTTCTCCGAACTTCGAGGCCATGGTGGTCTCAAAGCGCAGATAATCCACTTCGACCTTAGCGCGTTATTAGCCGCAACCAAGATATCCTGCGCAACTTCTCCCAGGACGATACCTGAGCATGCCACAAGACCCCGAACGGGCCGTGCTTCTCTGAACTTCGAGGCCATGGCGGTTTCGAAGAACAGATACTACACTTTGATCTTAGCCAAAAGGCCGAGAAGCGATCTATCAATACTACTTTTTATTAGGAGAGTAGCTTGAAAGTTCTTCATTTCATTGTCTTGTAGCACTAACTGATTCTTTAATAGGTAATGTTGTTTGTATTGAGTGACTACAAAGGTCACTTAATGTCATACTCATTACAAAGAGTTGTCAGCATGTTTTTTAATATTGGGTTTTCAAAACCTTAAAAAACAGGTCTGTTTTATAGAAACCATCACCTGACCAAAGTCTTTTGGGAGCATGCACTGTTGGGATGATCAATTAAAAATTTTGAAAAAATTTCTTCTCTCACCTTTTTATTGGGCAGTCTGAATTTTCAAAAGATCAGCATAAATTCTGCCAGATACAAAGTAATGGACCAATTTAGCATAAATTCACCTTGCAAATTGAACACTAGAAACCTATTTAAGGTAGTGGGTGGGGGGATTATCAAAAAACAAAAAAACGTTTTTTCTAGACATAATAAGAGAAAATGTTTAAATTTCCAGCTGTCTAGCTCCATTGGTGAGGCCTGTTTGCACGATACATAATTAGCCAGTCAGCCAGCCAGACCAACTTAAAAACTGAAGAAACCTATGTTGACAGCTCTGGTGACAGCTTTGTTTGACAGTTTCTATTTTCCATATGCATTGTATGCTTACATTATCATAAGTTGTATTCAAGACAAGCATGAAATAACTCTTCTCTGAGGGATATTCAAAAGTTCTTTATTAGATATTCTGTTAAAATAATGCGTTGCTGTGCATATTAACAATGTTCAAAAGCATAAGGTGGAAGACGGAAGTTAAAAGTGTTTAGATCGCAGGTTACTATCATAACTGTTCCAATGTTCAACCGTATTCTTTTTTTATCTTGTTTCTTTAATATACATGTATTATTTATAATTATATAATGAAAAAAAAATATTCTTTTTTACCTCCGTCAACAAAATTGAAAAGAGGTGTATGTTTTTGGTTGTGTCTGTTTGTTGCTTTATTTGTATATTTGTTGGTTCACATTTTTCTTGTCCGCAAGATATCTCCAAAAGTTCCAAATGAATTTCACTCAGATTTTCTGGAACGGCGGACAATAGGCAAAGGAAGAACTAATTACATTTTGGATCCATGCACAATTACCTCCCCTACGTCGTAGTTATATGTCCCAAACACATAATATTTTTTTTTACCTGTCCATCTACAAGATATCTCCAGAAGTTCTCAATGAATTTCATTCAGATTTTCTAGTGGCATTCTAGTTATTATCTTGTTTCTTTAATATACATGTATTATTTATAATCATTTAATGAAATAAAATTATTCACTTGCTTCTTATGCATCTCTTACTTTCCTTCAGATTATCAGAAGCACACCAGAATTGAAAGATAGAGTGAAGAGGGCTTTTACAATGATGCTGGATTTTTATGGCATGAGACTCAATAAGGATAACCGGTTTGTACTTGCAAAGAACTCTGAAGAAAGACTCTATGAACTTAATCAATGGTAAGTTTTAAGTAGAAGCTAAAATTAAAATATTGGCCTTGGACCAGACAAAATTAAGCTGAGTAGATATCTAGAATGAAAGTCTAGCCTTGGAGTATCTACAACATGTCTCAATAAAGGTCTAAAGTATAGCCTTGTAGTCTCTACAACATGTCTCCATAAAGGTCTAAAATCTAGCCTTGTAGTATCTACATGTCTCTAAAAAGGTCTAAAAATGATTACAAAAATGATTGCTCTACATTTTCAGTTAACCTCTTTTTGAGTTGATTATTTTGATGAATATCTTCATAATATGGATGTGGATCAATAAGTCCATAGCCTGACACATAGTTAGGAGCTGAATTTTGATCTGAAATTTTCACTGTATAATGTTTGATCTATAGTAATATAGCTTTAAACCCAGGCTGCCTTGTCATGGATCAATGATTATCAAGCTAGTCTTGCAGACCATTATTACTGCAGTGAGTTTGAGCCTCACTGTGTGGCCTAATACCATACAAAGCAAATCTAAACTCATTAAATATCAATACAGCTCTAAACTCAGCCATATTGTTAGTAGAATTTGTTATGCTAGAGGTCATGATATGCTAATGAATACCAATCAGATTATACAAGGGTAGATCAATAAGTCCATAGCCTGACACATGGTTAGCTGAAATTTTAGCTGAAATTTTCACTGTATAATATTTGATCTGTGTGATCAATATTCACCACTGAATTAAGTGCATTGCTAAGGAAAGGATTATGTTGGAAAATAAATATTTGATGTGGAAAATAAATGCTTTTTTCATCATTAGGCATCGGACATTGATGTACCTACGTATAATGCACACACGAAAAGATACTCCAACATTTTTGGGTCTGGGAATGCTCAAAGATTTTTCCCATATAAATTATGGTGATTGCTTTTTTGCTTTATGCTATTTTGGCTTACAAAAGATTTTTGTAAGAACACTCTACTTTCAGATAGTGGGGTAAAACCTGTATTTCTGAAAAAAAAGAAATCTTTTTCATGTAGGATTGACTCTTTTCTTCTTTCAGGGATAACAACCACAATTATCAGCGTATCACAAGAATCCTGCTGGCTCTCAAAGAACTCGGACATAAGAACTTGATGCTGCCATGGATGAAGTTTCTAGCTGAACTGATCTATAAAGAAAAGAAACTGAACCGGGCAAAATACAGTTTTGTGAATTTTTGGATCAATACTTTAGATGTTGAAGACAAAATACAACTGACTGAATACAAGAATACATTGTTACACTGCAGACCTGCCGGTATACCATCCAAAAGTATCTTTCCATCCACCATAAAAGATAATAACACAGAATCCTCTCATAAAAGTTCTGATATTTTGCCTAAATCTAATGATAAACTAATTTCTTTATTTCCTGTAATTGCTGCACCAGCTAGCACTTTAGATAAGTTTGGATTCCCTCCTAATGAAGAGATCTCTGACACCACAATGGTTACTGAAGCAATTAATACTGCAGATAACACAATTCCTAGAAGCACTCCTGACATATCTCCAGGTGCTATATCTCCCCCAATATCTGATACTCCAAAAGATAACATAGCAATAACCACTGCAGATGATACCCCCAACCCTCTTGAAACAATTCCTAGAAACACTCCTAGCATATCTATGGGTACTATACTTCCCCCAATTTCTGATACTACAAAAGTTTCTGAACCAATAGCCATGGAAGATGTAGGCTCAAAAGACACTCTCAATACAACTTCTGCTATAACAGTAGATACCACCCAAGTTAATGATTCCCCAACTTCTTTCTTTTCCCAAAACATTTCATATTTTACAAATTGCTCTGACCAATTCAGTTAGAAAAGTTATCACTGCTGAAATTGAATCTATATAGTTTCCTATCACCACCAGTTGTCGGTGTTTTGGCCCAGGTAGAAAGCTTGTACTCTGAATGCTGAATTTTCAAGGCAGACTAGCCCTCACAAGTTGAAAGATCTTTCAACTTGTGAGGGCTTGTCTGCCTTGAAAAATCCGCATTCACAACTGAATCCTCCTACCCACTTCATCCCATATGACTCCTTGCCAGAATAAGTTAAGCTTGGTAAATATGTAAATATATATTTGAATATATACTTGAATATACTTAAAATAGGGGTTTTTTGACAGCAGTTAATTGCGTCATTAAGCCAGCTTCAGTGTATTTGCACTGGGTTTAAACTAATAAGAAAAATGGTAGTTAAATTTGGTATGTCCGATATCAGAATAAAGATTATTTTTTTAAATATTGCTATTCTTGGATGGGACTGTCACTTTTCACATAGGTTGTTCCATGCGTTTGCCAGTGGAGGTCTGAATTTGTTGATTATAGCTGTGTATCCATCCAAATATCCAAAAGGTTAGAGACTGCTGTTTATTATTTAGAAAATTCTAAATGATTGACTTTATTTGTAGACTAGCATAGTATCCGTAAAAATGACAGGATTAATTAGGTATGGATTGGCACTTTTGCCTAGGATCAGAGTATCTGTGCAATCTGTCTGTGTAGCATCGGGGCATCACCTTCCCATTGCACTAAAAGGGGAGGGGAGGGCTTGCCCTGGCACCTTCATAACACCAGTTGTGGGGACTGGAGCAATTTTTTAAACTTCCCTTATACAAGACCCCACATTAAACCAACCTTGTGTCACATATTACTCTTGTGGGGAAGCGGTTAGATATGATCTGTGCACCCATTGAAAAGTGTTACACACACACAAAAATAGATATAGATATGGATACACATTGCATTTTAGATAAGTAAATAATTTGGTGGTACTAAATAGAATGATGGTAACTCTAAAAGATAGGCTTATAGGTTATCAATATTTGATTAACAAAGTCGAAGCATGGTTGATTTTGTCAATATTTTGTTGTTTATAAACATCACCATCAGAACATAACAACAAGGAGATGATGAGAATAAACATGAAACAATAATAAAGACAACTAGCATTCCAAGGGAAATTATGAATCACTGCCACCCATATATGCTGTGTTGGGGGTGATCAATTAAAAAGTTGGACTGTGATCACTAAAAAATGTCCGAATTTTCAAAAAACAAGCAGACACAAACTAGTGACCAATTTAGCATAAGCTTACATTGAAAATTGAACCCCCCACTAAAAGCTTATTTTGGAGGGGAATTTTCAAAAAACAAAAAAACATTTTCCCTATTCATTGAAGGGGGTGGGGGTGCAAAGTTTCAAGTTTCTACTATGAACGGTTAGGGCTGGGCGAAGTCCAGATACATAGATAGATAGATACACATGAATAACCTAAACCTTTGGTAGCAGTGATTAATTACACTTGTTTTTTTGAAGAAATAGTATTACCTACAAGCATGATTTTTTTAAGTTACTTTCGCATTTTATGTTTTAAAATTATGAAGGTTTTTTGTGACACAAATTTTAACTGATTTTCAAGATAGTATACGAGATGCTACCCAAAAGTTCAGGCAATTTGATTATGAAAAATGAATTTTTAAATTAAACCTAGTTTCCACCATCTCCTTCGAAGTAGTCTCCTTGGTCATGTATATGATGGTCCCAGCACATTTCTTTTTCAAGATGTAATGCAAAGGTTCATACTGCATTCAGTTCGTGCACACTGCTCAAATTCTACTAACTTTTCAGTAGTACCTTTATCTTATTAGCTCTTAGTCTAAAGAGATTTTAGTACTTGAAAATATAACTAATAAAACCTCTTAAATTTACAAATGTTTAACAGTATTTCAGTTATACAGTAATAACAAAACTTGAATTCACTAGATTTACAATCATATTTTATGGACCAGAAAAAGATTTGATAACAAAAGTGTAAATGAATAAAAACCTGATTATGATGTTGAGCAGCTTTCATTCAGGAAATTTTCTTTTTGGCTTGTTGTGTCGTTTTTTATTGTATATGCCAGTATATAAGATGGACATTTATTTTAAAATAAAATATCCCAATATTACACTGGGTCCAATGCACTGGTTTTATGACTATGGGGCTGTTGGATCCAGTTTACATCAGGCACCCTAAAATTTGTTGAATCGAAAAGGGACACATTTTGCCTCAACACCGGATTTTGAAGTTACTTATATCTGATAATTTTTTTTTTTTAAACTAACAAATTTTTGAAGTTACTAAAAATATATCGATTGGAGGGAGGGGGGGGGTCAGTTTCCAATGTAAATTCATGCTAAATTGGTTCCTGAGTTTGTGTCAGGCACCTTTCATGCTTATCTAAGAATTTACTAACTTAGTCTAATTCAGCAAATGCCGTCTGTGCATCTGTGTTAACATAACTCAAAGATGGCTAGAGCTATGGCCACCATTTTTAAGTGGTTACTAATGGGACCCCAGTGTTCGCATATTAGTCTCTGAAAATTAAAAGATAATCTGGGGTCTGCATGGTTAATAATAATCTGTTATATCTATCTATATAATACTAAATGTCTGATTCTGTTTATCTTTATGTGCCCTGCAAGTAGCTGAAATGGGCCATTGTAGCCAGTGGTATAGAATTAAGGAACCCCTAAAAAAACAATTTTGATCTCTTAATAGTGCTAAAGCTCCGATTTGAGCCTTCTGCAGAAACTAGCTGGATATCCGTCCGTAGCAGATAGTTTATATAATTAATATAAACAAAGTGAGGCAACCACCCCCTTACTTTAACAGACACATAGCCAAGTAAGACATACGTCAGCAGTTGGGTGAGCTGCAGACCAGCTACTGAAGAGACGTATATTCTTATCGCTCCATGAGCAATACCAAACACTCCCAAAAGCGGATCATAATTGAAACATGAATAGTACAAACCCCCGCACAAACAATCAAACATTACACTGTGTAGTGAACAACAGGCTCATCCATCCCACTAGTTATTGTGGTTATTAAAAGAGGAAACAAATATATAACATTTTTATGAATTTAAATTAAATAATTCATTTAATTTTTTTTACCTAAATAATCTAACCACCATAACCATAATCTTATACACTAAAGCAGTGGTTCTCAATGTGGATGCTAGTGACCCCTGGAGGTATTGGTTTGTTTCAAGAGGGCATTGAGTTGACTAAGGACCGTAAGATGGCATTTGAGCTTCTAGAGGGGGCGTTGTGGATGTTCCATAAACATTTATGATTCTGATTTATAAATTGCTGTTATTTAGTAGTATCTGCTTAGAAATTCATTGATATACTTACTATAACATTTTCCTTAATAAAACCATTGAACTGAATGTTGACCAGCTACCAGATGTCTCTAAAATCTGTGTTGAGTGGTTGTACCCCTTATAACAAAGACTAGACAAAGGGACAAACGAGGCCGCTTGTAACAAAGATATATCTATATAAAGATATAAAGATATATGAGAACTGCTCCGACTTCTACATCAGACATGTCCGTCTGAACAATAACAGGTTTCTTTAGGTTATAATATGCTAAGACTGGTGCACTGACTATGGCTTTCTTCACATCGTCGAATGCCTTTTGCTGTACTTCAGCCCATTGGAAAGCTTGGTATTTCCTTGTCAGTCTGTTTAATGGTTCACATCTTGCTGTCAACGTATGATCAAATCTTGAAAGGTACTTAACCATACCTAGGAATCGTCTCAAATGATACAAATCATGTGGTTCCGGAAATTCCATAATTGAACGTACCTGAATTAGTCAATACATGACCCATATAGGAAACTCCCTCTGTTAAAAACTTGCATTTGTCTAGGTTGATCTTGACGCCTTTTTCTCTGCATCTCTGCAAGTATGCCTTCAAGTTGCAATTGTGATCATTCATGGATTTGTTTGTGTCCTTTCCGAATCCTTCCACCAGACAGTCATCCTGAATGATGTCAACGCCATTTAGCCCCTCAAATTGATCTATCATTCTCGATTGAAAAGCCTTGCTAGCTGGCATGATGCCCATTGGTAACCTCTTATATCTATAATTTCCATAAGGTGTTCCGAAAGCTGTCAACTTTTTTGATTCTTCATCTAGTTTACAATGACAAAATTTGCTTCTCACGTCCAATTTGCTGAACTTTATCGATTTCTGATTGGCAAATTTGTGAATTCCAAAATTGATATTTTGACAATGGTAACTGTTCAGTAAAACCTTGTTTAGTGGTTTCGGGTCTAGGCAGATTCGCAACTTTCCGCTTGGTTTCTTTTCAATTACATAGCTGTTCAACCATGAACTGGGTCCTTCAATTTTTTGGATAATGTTATCTCTGATCATTTTATCCAATTCATCCTTGAATTGTCTTTTCAGGGCAAATAGAATTCCTCTTATCGGTTGCTGGGCCCTTATAACAAAGAATAGACAAAGGGACAAATGAGGCCGCTTGTAACAAAGATATATCAAGGGAATAACTCGTTGTTATTCGTCAAGTCTATCTTACGATGCAAGGGGAGCAACTCATAGTTGCATGTGATTAACATTGAGTACTTCTCATATTTAAACTATGGGAGTGGGCGTTAACATGTAGCTAGTTGTCATAGGGGCGGTGTTGGGCTGAAAAAGGTTGAGAAACACTGCACTAAAGTGAGCCATCATTTGAAAAAGGTTGAGAAACACTGCCCTAAAAGGAGCCATCATTTGAAAAAGGTTGAGAACCACTGGTATAGTACCTGCATACCAAGGGCTTGATTCCATTAATGCCCGGGGGAAAACATAACTTCTCTTTTGGGTACACAATCAATGCCGGATTAAGATTTTGTAGGCCCCTGGGCTACAAGTACTGTGAGGCCCCCAGTAATATTTTCAAAAAGGAAAGAAAAAGTTGAAGAAAATTAAATTTGTTTTTACAATGCTAACAACAATTTAAATTCAAATATTTGCTGTGTTCAATTTCTTAGAAACAAATTTCTCCCAAACATTAGTAAATAGTAGGTTCTTGGGAATATCATTTTCAATTGCCATGAGAGCAAATCTGTTTTAGTCTTTCTTAGACATCACAAACTGTCTTACCATACATGTATACAGTACATTGTCTCTTTTTGCCGTAGTATGTTTACTATATGTATATGCAATGTATTAATTGAACTTTTTTTAGATAATTTAGAGTACTTGCACTTTGTTCAATCAAGGCCCTCCAGCTGGTGGTGGCCTCTGGGCTGCAGCCAGTGTTGCCGTTTTAATGCGTTTCACACTAGATTCAGCACGTTTCTGGTTTTGGAAGTGCAAAAAGCACCAAATTAGCGCATTTGTGCCTAAAACTCTGGCTATTTTTGACCATTTTTAGTGTCTTTTTGGTGGTTTTTGCCATTTTTGGTTATTTTCTTTTAAATTAGCGCTTTTTAGCAATCAAACTAGCGCAAAAATATTTTTTGAGTTGGCAACACTGGCTGCAGCCCTTAAAGCCCATGCCTTAATCTGGCATTGTATACAATGGGTTGTTAGATTTCATGGTTGGGTTGATCAATAACAGACTCACAGAGCAATGCCAGTTGACACAAATTTTGTTTCGCTATCATCTGCAGAACCCGATTCGAGGTGTACATGTGCTAAAAATCAAGAGGCTATACAAAGTCCAATACATTGACGTTTGCTATGATGACTTCTTCAGATGCAATAAGTTTATCAGCCTACTAGCAGTGATACCTGGCAATGCCCGGGGAAAACATAACTTCAGTGAAAAATATGTTCTTTAATATATTTCTTCTTACGCAACACAAGAAATGAAAAAAGGATTATTTACAAAGAGAGCTAATTCTTTACTTCCGATCTGCGCTGTTTATTCACTGTTGTAGATTGATGGCCTTAGTTAAGTTGTGAAAAAAATAACCAAAAAAAATTAAGATGAAGGTAAATAGTAGTCAAAAATTAATAATAATGGTTTACAATCAGCCTGTAAGATTTAACTAACACTCGAAGTCGACTCAACTCTCTCGGGCATGTAAGTTTCTCAGCTTTCTTGACAACTAGTTGAGTTGAAAAAATAAGATCTTTTATCACATTTTTATATTTAAAATTTTTTTTTAATATTCAACTGAATTGTTATCAGGGGCAGACTGAATGGAAATAAACACCCCAATAGACGACAATTATAATGTATCCCCCCTACGTAACCTTTTTTCTTTGCAAAGTTTGTTCACCTAGGAACAGATGAGATCAAAGTCATCATAGTTCATGACACTTTATAGGATTCTTTTCTTTTAGGCATGAGTCAATCTTCTTTGCATAAGTATTTCGTTCAAAACAAATTATTTTTGGGCGAGTAAACTTTCCCTCTAACCCGAGTTTTCTTTTAAAATCTTACAGGCCGTTTACAATACTTCATCAAATAATTTTTTTTAAATAATAGAATAATTACTTTCAATTTGATTATTAAAGAATATGATCAGATTTAGTGGTAGTGATAGTAGTAACACACATGTGTCCGAATATATATACATGCTTCATCCCCCACCTCTTTCCCTTCTCAGTGACCTGATTTAGGTCTAATCTTGTCATTGAGAAAAGAGAAGGGTAGGGGTGAAACACAAACATACCCAGACTACAGCTGTGTGACTATGGAGGGTAAGAATTGTTGCCTGTGTGTAAATATGTAAGAGACCTTTGTTCGGGTATATTTGTTTCATGTATGAAAGAGTTCACAGTTATATTAAAAAAATGTGTATGTGAAAGGGAAATTGCTTACTTTGTTTTGGGATTGTTTTTTTACTCTGCCCATCCGACACGCATGTGGGGCGGGCAGAATTCATAGGAGGCAGCAGCGCTGTGAAACAAAGAGGATGATGCAAATCTCGCGCCTGTTACATGATTAATTGCTGGTCCCTGGTTGGCTGTTTACAAGAGGGCGCGAAGGTTGTGTGGAAATAGGGAATTAACCTTTAATCACGGGGAACAACTTTGACTACTGCTATCAACTGTTTCATTGACAAAAACGTGATGTGTTACAAACAAAATTGATTTTATCGCAGAAATCTGTGTGCCATTTGTGAGAAGAATGACTGACGAAAATTGTGGTAAGAAAATTATTTGTTTCCAATGTTTAGACAGTTTACATGCCGAATAATAGGTTGATAGGCCTTGTAGTTTTAGTGTGAAAGAGCCACAGTCAAACAAACAAACAGAAGGCTCAAATATTAGTATAGATCAGGTGAAACCATCATTTCAAAATTATCTCCCTTAGTGTTTTGAAAATAAGGAAGTAAAAATCATAAAGCTAAAGTTTTTCTTTACGAAAACTTACGAAAGAGAAATTTGTTATGCAAGCTATGTAGAATGAGATTATCTTTGCCTAAATTAAGAGAAATATGTTACTGGAACGAATCTCCTTTAAAAATGTAGAAAAACAAACAGAAACAATGAAAAAATCTGTCTAGTATGTGTATACTATACAAAACAGTGTTTACTAAATTGTAAAGTTTAAAAAATAGTCAGTCTGAGTCACACTCACAATGTATGGATGAAAATTACCTCGATAGTTATCCCAAATTAATGCTGATATTAAATTGATTTTGTTTTAAAAAGGATTTGATTCTAGTTTCCTTTGTATGACATACGAATAAATAAAGGTTTGAACTTTCTTGCATTTTTCAAGTTTTATGGAGGTGGTTTGCCGGCGTCCGGCGGTTTTGTAGAGGAAAGAATTCTCACCTATTGTTGAGTATCAGAACTTCTGTGAGGAGGAGTTGGGCGCCATCTTAAAGTGTGAAATTTCTCCATAATAAAGGTTTTTAAAAAGTGAAAAGAATGACATTTAAGTACAGTCATGACAAAGGAATGAACAATGACAAATGAAAAACGAGAGACATCCTTTATAAAAGAAACAAGACATTTATTCAAACGAGGGATGTATAGATTTAGTTAATGTTTATGCGTGTGTATATCCATATTGTCCATGTATTTTGTTTTCGTGTAGGTTTGCAACAGTGGAAGTAAAGTGTTTTTGTGTGTAAGAGTCCATAATGATGGTAATGTTTGTGTACTAAATAAGGTGGAATTGGCTTACTTACAGTTGGGTTGAATTATGGGCTTATTGGAAAAATCTGGGGGTCTGGCTTCTGGACCACAAGGTCCGAAAGCCAAGTTGGAAAATGCAGAGCGGGTTTCGGGACATCTTTACATGACGGCAGCCTGAGAAGAAAGAGACTGATTCAAAGTTAGCGCCCATCACATGATGGCTTGCTGGTGTAGCGAAATAGACAGGATCAGATTACCAGTGACCATAGGAACGTGGTCAGATTTGGAATCTGTGTCGAGCTGCCTGCGTGACTAAGAGGGGTATCAGGTTACCGAAAAACCGTTGGGGATTTGAAAAGTGGGAGGAGTTAAGATCTAGGTGTATAAAGGCCAGATCAGTAGCAGTAGAATTGGTTGGGGGCCCGGAGCCAGTGGGGGTCGATATGCCCTGCCTGGCAGCGGCGGTGCCAGTAGAAGTAGCAGCAGTAGAGTCCTGGAAAAATGACCGACCCCTTTTAGATACCACGACATACAACAGAGTTTCCGTACCTCGCCAAAATCCGCAGACCAGAAATTGACCGGCGTGGTACGGAAATAAAAGATTCGTAAACTTTGAAAATACGTAGATTTTGTCGTGTTTTAAATTGTGTCCCGAAAATGAATTTCCCTCCACAGCGAAACCTGGCTTCAGCGACAGAACCAGACAGAGAGACATCAGCGGCAGATCGGACAAAGAGCGACCATCATCATCATCGCAGTCCGCAGCCCGCGGAGGAAAACCGATCGTCTCTCTCTCTCTAACCCTCAACAAACTTTCCCTCATGGCGACCCTGCCAGAGACTACTATCTCTCTGCCTCTTTTGAACTCACCCTGAGATGTCTCTCTAGACCTATCCCTCTCTATTTCCCTCGTGGTGGCCGTGATCGTATGGTGGTTAGTAAACCCCCACGTTCTCCTACACTGGTCTCTGATTGGCTGCCAATGAGGATGCAGAGAGGGGTCAATGGTCTGAGTTACTGTGTGTGGAGAGTTCTCTTCACGGGAGACAACTCCGTTTGACTCCACCACAAATAAAGGTTTGAACTTTCTTGCATTTTCAAGTTTTACCTACATCCTACAAAAGAATAAATACAAATACTAGGGTAGGATACAATATCAACTTTTTTTCAAACTTGAATACTTCCACATAAATCGTCCCCAGGCTCCCCAGTAGAAAGCTTTATGAATAGTGAATTTCTACTAACATCATACAATAACAAATCTCACTAAATTTTGGAGGGGCCCCTCAAGGGGCTAAGCCTCTCAGCAAGCCCTCAAATCTCTAGCTAGGTCACTGCCTTTAATACAATAATTTTGGTTTTATATCCGCTACTAGCCCCATAAGCGTGGCAGGTTAAGGCCCATCAACCCTCCCCCTTTGTCTCCTTACTTGGGGAGGGGAGGCCTAATAGAATGACAGACCTGCCAAGGTTTAGAAATTCTCAGGAGGGAGATTTCCTAAAAAGTGCACCCTCCACACCATGGGTGAAGAAAATTTTCAATTCTAGAAGCTCTAAAACAGCTATTTCAGTGTATTGAAAAACTATTTTAACATAATTTTAAACCAAGATAATCAACAAAATGTGGGAGACTTGGTAGGTTTATGTAATGTCGTCTGTTATTAGTACTGTAGAGTGCGAGGTTGTTTCTACAAGGTTGTGATTTTGTTGTGTTGAAGTGGATATGTAATGGATGGTGAAGCAGGGGAGATGTTACTTGAGTTGTAGAAGAATGTGAATCGTTTCTACAGTTGAAATTAGCAATGGCAAAAATGACCTGTCATGGCCGCCGGTAGTAGCAGCAGGAAAGGTCACAGGGTCAAAAGAGGAAGTACGGAAAATCGGCCGTTTGGTTTTTGGCGGTCAATTCAAACAAAGGAAAAGAATGAAAACACAAAGGTGTTAGATTTAAAGTGTAAACAGGCCATGTTTAATAAAAAATGTGTACGGAAAAAGGGGTACAAGAAAAAGGAAATATATGCATATGTAAGACAGGTTTTTGGTGAGATGATGGCGAAAAGAAAAGAAAGAGGGACCTTTGCCTCTAGCCATTTTTCGTGTTCCGAAATGTATTTTGTGAGACTATGAGTGCACTTTAATAATGTGGCTGCTCTCAACAAAAGAAATCGGTTGTTAAGTGAAAAAGAGGGCTTTTGACAGAAAGTAGAGAAATGCCAGGCATGAAAGAAATGGTTTCTGGTCAGGAAGTCTTTTACGGGTTGCTCCGCTAAACCTGATTTTTACCAGAAACTAATTATCGATGGTTGTTATAAATTCTCGGAAGGGCCTATGAATGAGGCATCCATTCCTAGTTTGGCGAAAGGAATGGAGAAAGGATGACCAACGATTTTAAGTAAGAGACAGCATTTGAAGCAATTAGTTAGAAAGTGGGGGCTACACGGGACCGAAACATTAAGTGGAAAAGGGAGAGATGTTTTTACATGTCAGATAAATAGACACAGGCTAAGGTAGCGCTGTAGTGAACAGGCTACGAAAAAGGCACTGTTAGAAAACAGGCTACGAAGGCCTGGAGAATCAGCAGACAAGGGTTTTTATAGGAGTGCTGAAGTCACGCAAAAAGGGAGCTAGTATTAGTTGCGTACTTCATAGGGGTCAGCTGGCCCTTGTCGAGGTGACAAGACCAGTTTGCTATTTTAAACCCTATTTTGGTACTTAGCTACAGTGCCTTTGTTTGCTTGTTCTTTCTGTTTAGATGTGTTTAGTTTGAACGCGTTTAGTTCATAACTATATTTAGCGGTGCTTAGAAAAGATGCGGAGAAATGGAATAAAGACACGTTTTGCCTGTGAAGTAGAGACCTTCCCCATTCCCACTTCCGGTCCACGTTTCTGGGACCGGAAACGGAATGGGGGCTGCTGGGAGCTTGCTTCGACCTGTTTATTTATAATTAATCGTGGACATTAATACATACATATATAGACATTAATACACACATATATAAACATTACAATTACAGGCATATTTTTTTCAATGCGGGAGATTCATACAAATTCATTACATGCGGGGGTGGGGAGACAGCACTGGGCTTCAAAATACAGTAGTCTCCCGCAATACCTCGAGTACAAGCTGAAGATTTGAAAAAAAGTATAATTTAAGGGGAGGGGGGGGGTGCACCAATTAAGTGATAGTGCATGCAGTGTTGCCGATTTAGCGCGTTTCGCGCTAGATTCAACGCGTTTCATTTGGGATGTTTTGGGCCATTTTCTGGCTATTTTTTTTACCATTATAGTGTCTTTTTGGTGTTTTTTGGTGTTTTTTGGTCATTTGGGGCTATTTTTAAAAATATTTGGCGCTTTTTGGCAGTCAAACTAGCGCAAAATTATTTTTTGAGTAGGCAACACTGAGTATATGTCTTATTTATTGCAAATTTTCTCTTTTCATCAAATATGACTTTCCAACCTTTTCATTACCAAGGACCCCGTTTATTTCAATAAATTTCCATAAGGACCCCAGGCTTTTGAAAGGTATGTCCACGGGCCCCCAGTAATACCTCTGTGGACCCTCAGGGGTCCGCGGCACTATGTTGGGAACCACTGCACTAAAAAAAAAACACTAAAAACACTAAGTGCTTTAAAGTGCTTTTTTTAACGTCGTTATTGTGGCCTTGTGCTAGAGACCTATAACATCTCGTTATAAAATAAAAGCAATTTTACATTCTGACTTTTCTAGAAAAAACAACCAAACTTTCTTTCACTTTTTAAAAGTGAAACTAACGCAAGTTTGCTTTTTAACTACACTTTTATCTAATATTTTGGAGTTTATTGTCAGTGTCAAGCTTGGTTCAATGGGTACCTTCTTTTTTTCTACCACAATGATGAAGAAAATATAAAACAGGACCTTTTTTTAAACAAAGTTCAATAACAAGCTTTTCCAAATAATAGTTTTATTTTCATTTTCAACTATCGTTACTTTTCTTGGTTGCTGTTTACGAGACTGGAAAGATGTCTTTGGGCCTTGATTTCGGACTCGGGGTTTTTGCTGGTCTACTCATAGTATTCATAGTACTTTTGATTTACCGCTATTACCTAAAATACAGACGACAGGTAAATTCTCTTGAAAAAATGAAGGAAAAAAAACTATTAACATTTGCTTTTTATATTTTAACAAAAATGACAGCATGTTTTGTCAAAAACAAAAGATAATAAAACTTTGTGTGTGGTCAACAGAAGGCTACCTACTCTCACTGCAATGCAGATCTTTATTAATAATAAAGATTTGCATTGCAGTGAACTTATATAGCGTGCTGTTGACCACACACGAAGTTTTATTATCTTTTCTTTTTGTTTTTATATTTTTAATTATTCTTCAAATTCAGCATTTTAGTAGGTCACCAGAACATGGAATTCTATTTTACTACGTCAGAAGTTGTAGACATTCTGGGTGTAGACAACGTGAATGGTCACTGCGCTAATCTTATGGCGCCGATTGAAAATATGTAATAATGCCAGAGCTAAGCAGACCCTACATGAGGAAGTAATATGGGTTATGTCTGTCAGTTTATAATATATATTTTAAAAAGTGCTAATCTTTTTTTAAAAATAGCTCTGCCAAAACAAAAAAATGGCCAAGTGTATGATGAAAGAAGGTGAAGCAGTTTTCAAGCGCTGGAGATGTGTCGTAAACATGGTTTGACAATATGTATTAATACTGGCTATAAAATACTGATAAAATTCCTATGTTCCGCTGACTCTAGAAATACTAATGTAATGTTTGTAGAATTCTTTTAAACGTAACTTACTTAAGTAAAGTATTTTTAATACGGTTTCGATTTTTCGGCGATGTTTTTTTAAAAATCTTCAACACCCTATCTTAAAAACGTAATTAAAATTAGAAAAGATTATGAAAAGTTGTTTGTTTGTAGAGAAATGTATATTCAATCTATCTAGAATATTCAACTGAATCTTGAAGTGATACGTACGTAGTTTTCTTTGAAATGTAATTTATTTTTAATACGGTTTCGATGTATGTAGTGAAGGGCACTTTTTAGGCTTTCCCCCTTTGAAAAATCTTCGCACCCTATTTTAGGAAAAAGATGAAAGTTTTGTCAGAAAAACAGATTTCCATAAGTCCATACAGAAATACATTCTGTTTTACCTAAGTAATCCCATTATTTCTAGCCTAATAGTCTATATAGACAGTTCAATTTTCTAAATCAGTGTATATAAATCAATATATTTAAACTTTCCCGTAGCGTGACCGAGCAGTCTTGGGCGTTGGTTTACTGCACCTATCACTCCAGCGGCGTGTGTTCGAATCCCACCGCTGCTGGTTGTAGTCCCATATTGGAGAAAAACAGTACAAACTGAGAAGTCTAACGTTTAAACGTAAAAGATTCGTTTTTTAGAAAAAGATTTTCTCAAATAATTATATGTGCTTCCAAAATCATATAAAACTTAACTTTTTCGTTGAAAAATGTTAGTGACATTATTAAATTGAACGATTGGCGAAATATATGAGATAGAAATTACTTGTGTACACCTTATAAAACGGGAGATATTATTGAATCAAAATAGTGTAGATCTGCGCTAAAAAGTAAACAAAACATTTTTCGTACTAATTAGTAGTAAGTTTTCTCCCCTTCCCCTTCCAACGATCAAAAAAACACCTAGATTTTAATAATTTATTATACAGCAACTACCGATTCGATTTTAATGAAATTTTCAATACTTATCGCATAAAGGATGAATTTTTTTAAAAAATCAGTTTTTATTCCAAATTTCGGGAAACAAATATTTTTTCATTGTGATTAAAAAACACTCATCTTAAAAGTTTTATTTTCACAAGATCTGTACCGTATGTTTACATTACTAAGTCAAGCCCATGAACATATAAATTCT
>VCCN01001036.1:5529040-5539172 GCA_006491835.1 Architeuthis dux | reverse complement strand
GGTAAGGATGGGTTAGGGGAACAGGATATATGGTAAGGATGGTGTTAGGAAAACTAGATATATGGTAAGGCTGGGTTAGGAAAACTAGATATATGGTAAGGATGGGTTAGGGGAACTAGATATATGGCAAGGATGGGTTAGGGGAACTAGATAAATGGTAAGGATGGGTTTGGGGAACAGGATATATGGTAATGTTGAACTAAGGGGGAACTAGATATATGATAAGGCTGGGTTTGGTGAACTAGATATATGGTAAGGCTGGGTTTAGGGGACTAGATATAGGGTAAGGATGGGCTTGGGGAACTAGATATGTGGTAAGGCTGGGTTAGGGGTACTAGATATATGGTAAGGATGGGCTTGGGGAACTAGATATATAGTAAGGCTGGGTTAGGGGTACTAGATATATGGTAAGGCTGGGTTTGGTGAACTATATATATGCTATGGCTGGGTTTGGGGAACAAGGTATACAGATGTCTCCATTAAAAGACATTGAACATACAAAAAACCTGGATATTAAGAAGTAGGTATACGCCGTAACACTACCATTTCCATCGTTGGCAGAGAATGATTTCACAAACAGTTTTTATATAGGGCCAACACCCTGACTCTATGTTAAGCTTTAGGCTTAAATGACGCCTTATTCTTTAATTTAATGATTTTAAATCAAGTGTTAATGCTGTCAATTTTTAGCTTAAGATGACAAGGGTGATGATGATAATGTTCCTTTTAACTTTGGCTGCATATGGAATTTGCATATGTGTGGATATTTCATCTCTGGTCTTTGGCTGCATATGAAATTTGGATATGTGTGTAGATTTCATCTCTGGTCTATTTATGCTGATGTCCCAGTTGGGCATCATTCCGCAGCACTCCCTGTTCCTCTAGCTAAAATCTTGAAATTTCAATAAATTGATGACTGTCATTTTTTGTTTTTTTCTTACAGTGGCAACCACAATTTTGATCGTATTTCAAGAATCCTGTTGGCTCTCAAAGAACTTGGGCACAAAGACTTGATGTTGCCATGGATGAAGATTCTGGCTGATCTGATCTATCAGGAGAAATCTTTGGATCAGGCTCAATCAAGCTTTCAGGATCATTGGATTGAAACACTGGATGTAGTGGACAAAATAAAGCTGCAAAGATACTTAACAACTTGTACATGTTAAACTAACATTTACTTGAATAAATAAGTGAATATATTATCCCTAATGTTGAAGGTCTAAAAGGCATATTGATACCAACATTATTGAAGCTGCAAATCTTAAGGTTTCTCTCTTCATGATTTCTCTTTTTTGACTTTTGCTATGTTGTAAGTTTATGTGCAAATTATTTTCTTTTTTCATGTCTTTTTTTCTCAATCTATTTACATCACAAAATCTAACTTCTTCTTAAAACCCTTTTAACTGTAATGTGTTGAGACAATAATTTTTTGTTTTAACCTAATATATTCTTATAAAAAGATGAAAATAAAGAATGAGTATTTTTCAAAATATATTTTGTAAATTTACACATTTTTATTGTTGTTGTTGTTGTTTTTTCTCTTTCTACAGTATTTCAACCGGTTCATTCTCCAGTAAGGTTGCCACATCTGAAGATTAAAAAAAAGAGACATTTCTTGAAGTACACACACAAACAATTGAAAGCTATTGGAATTGTCAAAAAAGTTTTATTAAATCAATGCTCAGATGTAGATCCTCGTTTTGATTAAATTAAATTTTGATTAAATCAAAATTACGTATTTACTAATTTTGTGTAAAAAATAAAAATCCCCAGAAACAACAATATTAACACCCTTAACACAACATGTGACAGCATACACAGTGTCGTCTGAAAATTTGCGCCTCCAACAAGAATTGATTTTGTGGTCCGGATTCTACATTTGATCCCATGCGGCTAGCACTGCTAAGTTGACAACACAATACAGGCATCCTGTCCTCTCTCTCTTGTCATTACAGTTTTGTGTTTTGTGGCGTGAATGATGGAAGCTAATATTCCATAGTTTTGAAGGAACTTAAAAATTCCTTCTTGATGAAGATTTTGAGACCTACACGGAGGACATGTTCAGGAAAATAGAGACGTATAGCAGTCCTATTCTCCAGCCTCCTTTAAGTAGAATTTTGTCCAGTTTTGAGTCTGTTGTTGGCTTATTACCTGTGTGACATTGTGGGACATCAGAGAACAAACAGTCCAAAATGTTAGGGGTGAAAAACAGCAATAAAGATGAGGATAGTTCATTGCATCATCTCAAAGTTTTAGGAAAAACTTCAGTATTTTTTGTTGAAGATTGATTGATAGATAGCTACTATATTCTGAAACTTAAATGCAGGACAAGAAAAACAAATGCTACAGTGTGAAAAAAGCCATAAGAAAAAATGGTATACTTTTAACATTTCATTTATGGCTGTAATAGCAATATGAAAAGAATTAATGCGCATGATTGAAGGACAAGAAAAAGCAGTACATGTCAGTACATGCTAGCCCTAAAATGGCTAAGTTGACAACACTGTACAGGAGTCCTGCCCCCGTCTCTCTCTCGTCCCCATGAGGTCTCTTGTAGCCATACAACAGCCCGTTTCATTGGCAGTGAAAGGGGGTGTTAGCCCCATTTGCTATTTATTAGTAGGTGAATACACTATTGTTATATACAACATAAAGCTATTTTTTCGACAGCCCCATCCATTATGTTTTCATGAATATAAACCATTGACAACTTTTGCTACAAAAGATCATACACATAAATTTATTTTATTTTTTCATAAAACTTGGTTTTGTCAGTATTCCTTCGGCATAGAACTTTTCCAAGTATATTTTTTCATATATATATATTTAAAGCAAATAACAACAAAACAATAATTAAAGGAAATTATATATATATATTTGATTTATTTTCACTTTTTCTGTAAATCATTTTTTTTCCTTTTAACAAAAGATACTTTTTAAAATTACACGTAAACATTGTTATGTTTTCTAAATGACAAGATGTATTTATAATGAAATATTACAAACGAGAATAGTTAATAATAATAATAATCATAATCATAATCATAATAATCATAATAATAATAATAATAATAATATAAAACAGAAACAGTTAATAAAAATATTTTTCTCTTTCTTTTAAGAAAAGATTTGTTTTTTTCTTTTAAGAAAAGATTTGTTTCCTAAAGTAAAAGAAGTTTAGGCATATGATCTTCCATAGCAACAGTCGTCAATGGTTTAAATTCATGAAAATGTAATGGATAGGTCTGTCGAAAAATAGCCCAACATATTTATTTAGGTTCAATCACAAGACTGCCAAATTTATTTTATGACATGATTGCTGGTATTTAAAACTCATAACATATAGTGGTAATCTCCAGTTATCATTGCTTCAATTAAAAATGATTTTTCAAAAACTACTGCTAAAAAAAGAGCTCAACATTTTTTTTAAAAATTCAAAGAAAGCTTTTTGCATAAATTAAAATATTTGTTATGTGGATGTAAGAGAATCCAACAGAATGGTAGATGTAATTTGACAATGTGGAAATGAAAGATTGAGAAAAGTGTGTTACGTCTCAAACATATTTATTATCATAAAGATAAGCCTTTATGCATTTCGCCACTACAAACGGCATCAGAAGAAGTTTGAACACTGCAGAAAAGTGCACTTCATTCGACTATCCCAACATGGAAGGTATCACTTTTCTGCAGTGTTCAAACTTCTGATGATGATGCCATTTGCAGTGGCGAAATTGTGTTGAGTTCAATAACTCCTCCTGATAATAAATATGTTTGAGATGTAACTCACTTTTCTCAATCTTTCATTTCTACATTGGCAAATTACATCTACCATAAATCAAAATGTAAAAGGGAGAGAAAGAAAGGAAAAGAGAGAAAATGAAAGAGGGAAAGACAGAAAAGGTAAAGGAAAGAAAAGGATGAAGGAATGGGAGAGAGAGCTGGAAAGATAGTATGGCAATTTTCAGTGGAGAAAAGGGCCAACAGGGGAGGATTGGTAGACCTTAGGTAATGTCAAAAAGGACAGCAAACAGAGAGAAGAAAAGGCAAAAAAGTCAACCTTACCTTGTAAAGAAGAAAACTGGTATCAGCTTCTGGTACTTTGCAAAGATGACTTTAAGTTGCAACAAATCTCGCCATTGCAATGTTTGATGCTGTTGGTTTCGAAACGAAGGTCTGTTAATATTGTGTTGAGTTCAATAACTCGTTTGAATAATTTAAGAGCAAAAGAATACTCTTGGTAATAAAGCTAAGCGCTGTGAATTTACAGTACTTATCTGTAGCTCGTAGTTGCTGGACTGGAAGGGAAAAGGTTTTTTAAATACTTGTGAAGTACCGGTTTTGATGAGTTTGCCGATCTGATTGGCTGAAACAAAAATTTACATAACCATGGAGAAGGAAGTACCTTTCCTATAAATTTTGATACATCAAATCCATTAAATTTTTATGAGTTAACCACAAGGTTGTTTTCTGCCCCTCCTCTCTTGGCTGGAAGTCAAAAAGAAGGGTGAGTACACTTTTTTCTGACAAAAAGGTTAAGGAAAGAAACTAGAGAAATGTTGGGGCAAAAGAGAATATGGAAAGAAACAAGAAAGGAGAGAAAGAAAAGAATTATTTTAGAAACTGAGAACCCAAACTGTCAACATAGGTTTCTTCAATTATGTATCATGTGTACAGGCTGCACCAATTGAGCTAGAGGGATGAACATTTTAACATTTACTCATTATATCTAGAAAAAACGTTTTTTGGGTTTTTAAAAAAAATTCCCCCTTAAATGGGTTTTTAGTGGAGGGTTCAGTTTGCAATGTAAGTTTATGCTAAATTGATCCCTTTGTGTCCATTTGAAAATTCAGACTTTTTTAGTGATCACTGCCAAACATCCAGGACAATTCGTTACCTCATTGACATACTCCTATAGTGGGTGCACCTTATGACAGTAGAAGAAGGCATACTCAGCCGTTTCTTCTATACCAAAGTCACATCAGGTACAATCCGGCATATCCACCAATCCCACTTTGAAGGCCATGCCAGGTGAGAGAAAACTCAGAGTTAGTGAGGTACTCTGCACCTGGCACCCAACTCCACAGGGAGCAAAGTTCCTCCTCCGACAGACTCTCCTGGGGCGGATCCGCAGCACCCCCCCACCACTAGCTCCCGATATAGCACCTTTCTAGGCTGTGAAAGGTCACTGGACCAAGGAAGGCCAGACACTCTGAGGTACTGCACCTCTCTCTGGGGCCTAAGACGGCGATCGACCTCAGGTCTGAGTTGGATTCAATGAAGGCCTCCCTAACTTTTCTTTCCCAAATGTGAGGCGAGGGGATACCTCCACCGTAATTACACTGCTTAGAGTGTATTCAATTAGCCGCTGAGTGCACAGGGAAATTTGTCCTAATGAAGAGTTTTCCACATTCTTCGCTCATACTGGAAATCGAACCCAGGATCTGAAAATGCTACCAGTAAGGTTTGAACCATAAATTCATGATTTAAAAAAGAAAAAAACAAACGTAAACGTGGCCAGACAAAAACTAAGAGATCAATTTAGGATAAACTTACATTGAAAATTGACCTCCCTACCCCCTAAAAACCTATTTGAGGGGTGGGGGTGGGGGGATTTTTAAAAAACTAAAATAATATTTTCCCAACTCATTGAGGGGAGTGTGAGTGCAAAATTTCAAATTTCTACTATGAATGATAAGGGCTGGGCGAAGTCCGGATACATATCAGATACAGATACAGTATCGCTCATAAATAATTATACACTACCACTATTTTATAGAAATTTATTTTCCTTCTAAACCAAATTTATGCTAAATTGGTCACTAGTTTGTGCCCGCTTGTTTTTTAAAAATCCAGCCAATTTTTAGTGATCACAGCCGAACAAAAAGCGAGAGAAGTAACTTATTTATTGATCACCCTTTTTTCCAACTTTGTAATTGATCACCCCTAACACAGCATATGGATGGCAGTGATTTATAATTTCTCTTGGAATGCTAATCTTGTCTGTTGCAGAGGGAGATGTTGCGAAAATTTGATTAAAAAAACAAAAAACATCGAAAGAAAGTGGATAAATTTGGAAAGGATTGGGTTGTTTAGTCACTCAATAGAAACTGTCATTTACCAACATCTTTTGGCAGCATGCTGTGTTGATAAATGATAGTTTCTATTGAGTGAAAAAGTCTGAATTTAAAAAAAAAACAAGCAGGCACAAACTAAGGGATCAATTTAGCATAAACCTACATTATAAATTCAACCCCCTATTAAAAACCTATTGGGCGGGGGGGTTTAAAAACAAGTTTATAACAAGGAGTAAATGTTGAAATTTTCAGCCCTCTATTCTATTGATGCGGCCTGTACACATGATACATACATACAGTATCGCCCATAAATAAGTACACACCTATTTTTAATAGAAAGTTAATTTTCTTCTAAACCAAATATAGCAGGATTTTATTGTTTCTAGTGGAACATTACACAATCAAAACTGATATTATCAGGTATTATTTATAACCAAATTATACAACATTTGAAACTCTATTGCCAAAGATATGAATATGTTGTCGTCCAAAGATGAGTACACCGAAAAAATATCTTTGGCAACAGAGTTTCAGTGCTGTAGAGTTTGGTCATAAATAATACCTGATAATATCCGTTTTGATTGTGCAATGTTTCACTAAGAGTAATAAAATCCTGCTATGTTTGGTTTAGAAGACAATTAACTTTCTATAAAAAAAGTGGTAGGGGTGTACTTATTTATGGGCGATACTGTACATATAAATATCAGAACACATGAATAACCTAAACCCAGCAATAAACCAGTGTTTTGGGCAGTGGTGATTAATGAAAGAAGCTAACATTTAGCAATTTAATACCTTCTTGTAATCAATAAGTTTAGCTATATCAGATGCATCCAAAGACCAGCCCAATATCTTTCAAAACTCATCACCGCCTTGTCCAATTATTTTTTTTGATATAGATGAGAATAGTAAGGAATTTCATCCATGGCCGCACCAAATCTTTGTTTTCCAAGTAATTGCAGGGAATCCAAGATTCTTGAAATGCACTTAAAGTTGTTATCATTATCGCTGAAAAATAAGAAATAGGAATACAGTAGAATACATCTACTTTTTAAAATGTATAACGTTGTTTATATCCAGTTATTTTTATTATAAGTAGAAATAAATGTTTTTGTTTAATGAAAATGAATACGGTTTTTCTTCCACAAGATGGTCTGTTTTTTTTGTTTTTTTTATGTTCCAGCTCAACATTCTATTTGGTTGGTGCAAGAATAATTGCAGTTTTACACCATCAACTTTAAAGTAGTATATCTCAGCTTAGAATAAAAGTTATTAATCGCAATAAGAACCTTCAGAATCTACACATATTTGCCAAATCAAAACAAATCCATTTATTCTGGAAGCATATAATTCTGGGGTCCTGGAACCAATGAATTCTTCCAAGGTGTTTTGTGTTGCTGCTTGATTGTTGAAGACCTTCCCTTGCAGGAAGTGGTCAAAATGCTTGAAAAAGTGGTAGTCAGTCGGAGAGAGGGCTGGTGAGTAAGCTGGGTGAGGTAGAGTTTTGTAGCCTGGTTCGTTCAATTTCTGCAAGGTCATTCACGTGATATACAGTTGGGCATTGTCATGGTGAAGAAGTGGTCCTTTTTTGATTGACCAATAATGGATGTAGACGTTGCAGTTCTTGGTACATTTTGTCGATTTCCTGGCAATACTTGTTGCTGTGATGGTTTCATCAGGATTCAAGAAGTTCTAGTAGATGATTCCACTTGCCGATCACCAAACAAAGACCATTATCTTCTTTGATGCAGGTTTGGTTTGAGGAAGTGTTTTGGTGCTCTATCTCTCTCCAGCCGATTGTTGTACAGAATCTATTTTTCGTCACATGTCACAATGCGATCAAGAAATGGATTATTTTTGTTGCGCAAAAGGAGTGCAGAGCAGACTTTGTAAGGTCTTTAAAAAGTGCCCCAGGCTTCTGGAGCGCCTTTGGAGATTGTACTGGTTATCTGGAGGAGGGGAAGGGTACCTCAGCAGTGGCGATATGCAGAAAGCATTTGGATTTCCAAGGAGGAGAATGCTAATGACATCGAGCAGTTCAGAAGAATATCTCTCCTCAGTGTGGAATGCAAGACATTCTGTAAGTTTGTTTCAAAATTGCCTCATGGGATTTCTCCTGAAGAACTCGTACATCGACACCTCAGTGCAAAAGGGAGGAGTTCCGGGTTTTCCAGAATGCATGGAACACACAGGTTTAGTGACCCAGCTTATTAGAGAGCCACAAAAAAGTAGAGGAGACCTAGCAGTGCTGTGGCTAGCTGTTGCCAAACTTATGGATCGGTCCTATACAAGCTAGTAGAATTGGCCCTGTCCAGATACCACGTCCCAGAGAAGATTTGAAACCTCATCCTCGACTGGTACAACAACTTTAATCTTGCACCCTTGTTCCCACTGTCATGAAAGAGTAATAATATTATCACAGCCAGCCTAGGCAGGGCTGGCGCAAGGTTTCATATGCCCAGCAGTGTTGCCAACTCAAAAAATATTTTTGTGCTAGTTTGACTGTCAAAAAGTGATAAATGTTTTAACAATAGCCAAAAATGGCACTAAAAATGTAGAATGTTTTAAGTGCAAACGTGCTAATTTAGCGCTTTTTGCACTGCCATAACAAGAAAGCGCTGAATCTTGCGAGATAGCGCTAAATGGGCAATACTGGTGCCCAGTAGTGTACCAAGGTGGGGCCTCCAGGTGACACCACCAGAGAGGGTGAGACCAAGATGACTGTCTAAAAAATATAGTTTTGTGGCAATTCTTTTTTCTAATGAAACATCTGTTTATCCACTCAGTACTCAGCGGATCTTAATGAAATGTAAATGGCGCCAGACAGAGAAAAAATGAAAAATAATTTCACAAAGAACGAGGTGAGGGATTGGGGTAGGGAGCGGCCAGCCGTCATCGTATGGTGCTTCGTGATAAAAAGCGATGCCCTCAAGGGACAGACAGAGTCGTTTCGCCCAGCCTTGTCTCCAGCTAACGTGAATTTAAGTAGGACCAAAGTATCCAGGGACACTCCTAGTAGATTTGTGGATATCTCTGACTCACAAAAAGTGGATTCCAGATTTGAATAATGACACCGGGTTTAATAAAAAAACACGTGTTTTAATGCACACACGCATTTCTTTGCCCATATTAAGAGCCCCAAGACTCCACCACATCAGTCTCACAAACCAACCTTCAGAGCGGTGCACAAATTTCTTCTCCTCAGAATCACGACACAAAGTCCTAAGAGAATCTACAACCGGCAAAGGGCGAATTACGGTAAACATGACTGAGTTTTCACCTTTCATCTCGAACTTCTGTGCTCTAGTTCAATTCATCGTGAACTAGGCTATAGCCACACCTATAAGCTTCATGAACTTTTTCCTTCCTTGTGTAATTATTGAGTCATTTTATGTTCAAATGATACATATGTTGTATATTGTCGATGTTTAATCGTACTTCTCTTGTATTTATCGTTTGTGTGTTCAAATGCTGCGTATGTTGTATATCAATGATTCCTACTGTTTTAACCGCACTTGTATCTGCCTAAATTCGCGGCTTCATCACTTTCATTGCAGTTTTCTACGTTCAAACGTTATGTGTGTTGATTTACGATGTTTAACCATTTATATGTATTTTGCCTAAATTCGCGGCTTCATCGTCGTATTGCAGTTTTCTACATTCAAACGTTATGTATGGTGTTTAACTGTACTTGTGTATTTTGCCTTATTCGCTGCTTTATCATTGTATTGCAGTTTTCACATTGTACTAGACGTTGTACTATGTGTTGTACTAGAATCACTAATGGACTTACATTGGAATATGTTAAAATATAGCAAGTCAAGTACTTTAGTGAGTATGAGTTTTGGGAAACTCCGTCCAAGAAAAAAAAGCTTCAGAAAACGGGTTTAGTTAAGCATTATAGTTATAAGTGTGGTCAGAATATGAGATCAGGTAAAAAAAAATCAAAACACTGGAAAACACCCCTATTGTAAAAAGTGCACTATTTAATTGCCGGGGGCCAGCAGGGCCTACCATGCACCCCATGATTCTACATTTAGGGTACCAAAATGTTCCTT
>VCCN01001036.1:5515244-5526150 GCA_006491835.1 Architeuthis dux | reverse complement strand
TTCAGTTGCAAGTTTACTGAAATGTTTTTGTTTATGGGGGCAGAACCCCCTCTGATGAAGTAATCATATATGGTAAATTGTATAATACAAGACGTGCCAAGTGTGATTTTGCACACTTATTTAATAATTATTACAATCGGACTGCACAAAACTCATGCAGTGTTTCATAGTGATAAAAAGGCTTCGTCTGTTTTGATATTTATTTAGGCCAACACTTAGTGAATGTTATTACTCACTGCTACCAAAGGTTTAGGTCATTCATGTGTTCACACATTTATATGTATCTCTGTATCTATCTATCTATGTAACCAGACTTTTCCAAGCCCTAACCGTTCATAGTAGAAACTTGAAATTTTGCACACACACTCCCCTCAATGAGTAGGAAAAATGTTTTATTTTGTTTTTTGAAAATTCCCCTCTAAAATAGGGTTCAATTTTCAATATAAGCTTATGCTAAATTGGTCACTAGTTTGTGCCTGCTTCTTTTTAAAAAATTCAGACATTTTTTAATGATCACGGCCCAACTTTTTAACGCAGCACATATGGGTGGCAGTGATTCATAATTTCCCTTGAAATGCTAGTTATGTTCTATTTTACTTGGGGAGGTAACTCTAGTCCACTTCATTTTTCTGATGACACAAATAAATATAAGTGTCACAAAGAGTCACTTGGACATATACCTGGCTGCAACGACACAATTCTTTTAAAAGGAAGATGGGAATTTGCCTGATGTCATCAGTTTTACTAAAGTACCCTTGTCTTCTTTTGAAATACCCTCATTAAAAACAGCAAAGTTTGTATGTTTAATTGTACCACCCACTCTTGTCGCTGGTGTACGAAGAGTACAGGAGGACCTAGATAAATTAATGCTATGGTCAAAAGAATGGTTATTAGCTTTTAATGAAGATAAATGTAAGGTGTTACATGTAGGAAATAGATTAAATATGGAATATGTAGTGCTATCAACAGATGCAAATGATTTTAAGAAAAATTATGATGGTTATTACACCTCTGCAAATGTTTAAGGCCCTAGATATTGTGTAAATATGATTGTTATGATGTGTGCTTGTATACTTTTTTTTTCACACTAAAATAAAATGTTTTTCTTTCTTTTTTATGGGAGCGATGGGAATTTTTGGATAATGTTACTCTAAGTCTTGATATTTATTTATACCAGTTGATTTTATAGTACTTTCAGTTATCCTTTCTATGTACGCCAGCACGCCAGTCTATTGTTAGCCTGACAACATGCCAGCACATTATTTATTTTCTGCCCGATAGTCCGCCAACACGCCAGTCTATTTTTTGTTCATATATACACCAGCCCGACAGTACACAAATTAAAGTTATTTGTCTTCTAAACCAAATATAGCAGGATTTTATTATTTCTAGTTGAATATTACACTATAAGAACAGATAGTATCAGGTATTACATGACCAAACTCTACAGTATTGAAACTTTTTTCGTAGTGTTGTACTATCTTTGGATGGTAACATATTCATATTTTTGGCCACAGAGTTTCAATGCAGTAGAGTTTGGTCATAAATAATACCTGATACTATCTGTTTTTATTGTGTAATAGAAATAAAAAAAAATCCTGCTATATTTGGTTCAGAAGAAAATTAAATTTCTATAAAATAGTGGTTGAGGTGTACTTATTTATAGGCGATACTGTACATAGCCAGCCAGCCGGACCAACTCAAAATCTGAAGAAACCTATTTTGGCAGTTTTGGTCTATTTTATGTTCATATATACACCAGCTCAACAGTCCACAAATCTATTTTTTGTTTAACCAAATAAAGCAGAAATCTGAAAATCGATATTTAAGACTGATACTATTTTCGATATTTCAATAACTTTATTCGACATTCTTTTTATCATATTTGATATTTAAAATAAACATAGAAATATTTTTCCTTTTTCCTTTGTTTTGTGGTTGACTCGATTTGCTTGTTACTTGCTTGTCCGATTAATTAGCAAGAGTCTACAATTTTAATAGTAATTTAAAATTTTTTAAGCAATGATTGTTAAAATTAGTTAATTTTAACAATATATTAAATAGTTCCTTAGGACTTGTGTTAGACTGGCGTGCTGGTGTCCTTTAGCACTGACGTCAGGTATTATGCTACATCTTTGATCACTAAAATATGTCTCTTTCTACTTATAAATTCAGGTCATATTAGGTAAAGAATATCATGCAATATTTTAGTAGGTAAAATCTTTTATTTGTTTTTTGAAAATTCCCCCCATAATAGGTTTTTAGAGGAGGGGTTCAATAAGCAATGTAAGTATATGCTAAATTGGTCACTAGTTTGTTCCCACCTGTTTTTTGAAAATTCAGACTTTTTTTAGTGATCACAGCCCAACAAAAGTCGAGAGAAGTAACTTATTCATTGATCATCCCTTTCTCACACTTTCTAATTGATCACCTCCAACACAGTATATATGGTGGTGGTGATTAATAATTTCCCTTGGAATGCTAGTCTATTTTGCTTTGTGTTTTAAAAAATTATTTATTATGTCAGTGGCATCAATAGCTAATCATATTACAAATTATATCTTATGGTGCCTTTTCTTTTCAGGATAGATAAAAACCAGAAATGGAAATGGAGAATTATGGTGAGTAAATTATTGATTTTTTGTCATTTCTTTTCCTAGTAACCAAATCAAATCAGATATTAAAAAACTGCTACCCACAACACTGGTTTATTGCTGGGTTTAGGTTATTCATGTGTTCTGACATTTATATGCATCTATATATCTATCTATCTATGTATCTATGTATCCAGACTTTGCCCAGCCCTTAACCATTCATAGTAGAAACTTGAAATTTTGCACACACACACTCCCCTCAAATTCTTTTGAAAATTCACCCCCTAAATAGGTTTTTAGAGGGGGGGGGTCAATATGCAATGTAAATTTATGCTAAATTGGTCACTAGTTTGTGCCCGCTTGTTTTTTAAAAATCCAGACAATTGTTAGTGATCACAGCCGAACAATAGGCAATAATAATTTACTCACCCTTTTTCCAACTTTTTAATTGATCACCCCTAACACAGCATATGGATTCATAATTTCTCTTGGAATGCTAATCTTGTCTGTTGCAGAGGGAGATGTTGCGAAAATTTGATTAAAAAAAACAAAAAACATCGAAAGAAAGTGGATAAATTTGGAAAGGATTGGGTTGTTTAGTCACTCAATAGAAACTGTCATTTACCAACATCTTTTGGCAGCATGCTGTGTTGATAAATGACAGTTTCTATTGAGTGAAAAAGTCTGAATTTTCAAAAAAAACAAGGAGGCACAAACTAAGGGATCAATTTAGCATAAACCTACATCATAAATTCAACCCCCTATTAAAAACCTATTGGGGGGGGGGGTTAAAAACAAGTTTATAATAAGGAGTAAATGTTGAAATCTTCAGCCCTCTAGCTCTATTGGTGCGGCCTGTACACATGATACATACATACAGTATCGCCCATAAATAAGTACACACCTACTTTTAATAGAAAGTTAATTTTCTTCTAAACCAAATATAGCAGGATTTTATTATTTCTAGTGGAATATTACACAATCAAACCAGATATTATCAGGTATTATTTATGACCAAACTCTACAGCATTGAAACTCTGTTGCCAAAAATATTTTTTCATAGTTGTGTTGTACTCATCTTTGGACGGCAACATATTCATATCTTTGGCAACAGTTTCAATGCTGGAGAGTTTGGTCATAAATAATACCTGATAATATCTGTTTTTATTGTGTAGTGTTCCACTAGAAATAATAAAATCCTGCTATATTTAGTTTAGAAGACAATTAACTTTCTATTAAAAGTAGGGGTGTACTTATTTATGGGAAATACTGTACATAGCCAGCCAGCCGGACCAACTCAAAAACTGAAGAAACCTATTGTGACGGTTTCTAACAACAAAAGAAAATGAATAAATTTGAAAAAGATTCGGTTGTTTAAAAAACAAAGAAGGTTAAAGAAGGCTACTGCTTCTGCAACATTTGAAGTATAAATCTTCTACTTCTAATCAGCCTTTAAAGTCCTTCGATGGATATAGGCCTTTCCCAAGGTCTGCCAGTATTTTCGTTCTTATCCAGATCATCACGCATCTTATTTTCTGCCTGGCCACAATTTTGCTTATGATCTACTGAAGACAAAACACTTGTATAACAATTCAGTACAAGATAAAGCCTTGGTTGGAATGTATTGAGATAATACTGGAGAATGTTTTCTTGTTGTGGCCTCTAACCAGTGTGAGGCTTAATTAAGACTGACAGGAGAGAGATAAAGGAACCTTACTTATATGGGCGGATCAGCCCAGAAAGAAAAATAGAGTTCTTATGGAGAGAGACAGCGATATATCCACCTGGGGCTAAGTTTGAAATCCACACGGCTAGAAAGTGACAGAAAGGTTGTAGTGGACAAATACACACATGCATATGGAAAAGCTGTTAAATATTCCACTCCCTACAAACAATACTTTTTGTCCCAGTATTTGTTTGGCTGGCTGGCTGGCTATGTATGTATATATGAAATCAAATGATGGATAATTTTTTATATCCAATCGAAGAATATGATAATTATCGTATGTATATATACATTTACTCCCTATTATGTGTAGAAAAAACGATTTTTTGTTTTTTTAAAATTCTCCCCAAAATAGGTTTTTAGTGGAGGGTTCAATTCACAATGTAAGTTTATACTAAACTGGTCCCCTAGTTTGTGCCTGGCATTGTTCACGCTTATTTTTTGAAAATTCAGACGTTTTCAGTGATCACTGCCCAACAAAAGTCGAGAGAATTAACTTATTCATTGATCACCACTTTTTTCAATGTTTTAATTGATCACCTCCAACACGGCATGCTGCCAAAAGATGTTGGTCATGTGACGGTTTCTATTGAATGACTAACCAAACCTGGTTTTTTTTTTTCTTTCTCCCATCTACCACTTTTTCATTGGTCAAAAATTTCGACTAGCCCTCTAGATTTAGTGAAAATCCAAAGGTAGATTGTTCCAATGAAACCTTTTATAAGCCAAAATAACGTAAAGGAAAGAAGTCATTACCATCAAATTATATGGTAAAAATTTTTGTGTAAGCTCCCTGAGGCTTTTTTGATACCTTAGGACACATCTTGCTAACGGATGCACAAAATAAATCTTGATTAAGTTCAGATGCTCACTGACACAATTCAAAGCTATGGTAGGGATCCCTGTATAGTTATTTCTAAATGATTTTATTTGATTGATTTATCTTTTATTTATTTATTTTGCTTTGAATTCAGGTAAACCCAATTTGGAATTTTACAGGAATAATATCCCATCAGCCCCAAATGGCAAGTAAAACCATTTCATATCCATATGTATGTGTATGTGTGTATATATCATCATCAAGGCTTCAAGAACAAAGACTTAGAAGGGTTTACCATGTCTGTTGTATGGCTGGTAGAGCTCACGCAGGACAGGCAGGTTTTTCTGCAGCTGGAAGGAGCTCCAGATTTACAGTGCCCCGTCTTGTTCAGCGGTTTGTTCTCAAAAGGGAGATTGCCTGGAAGACATTATGTTACCATGTCTCCCTGAAATAAGTTGGTAAAATATACCATATACAGTATCCGCATAATAACCCTACCACTATGTTATAGAAAGTTAATTTTCTTCTAAACCAAATATAACAGGATTTTATTATTTCTAGTGGAACATTACACAAACAAAACAGGTATTATCAGATATTATTTATGACCAAACTCTACAGCATTGAACCTCTGTTGCCAAAAATATTTTTTCAGTGTTGTACTCATCTTTGGATGACAACATATTCATATTTTTGGCAACAGAGTTTCAATGCTGTAGAATTTGGTCATAAATAATACCTGATAATATCTGTTTTGTTTGTGTAATGTTCCACTAGAAATAATAAAATCCTGCTATGTTTGGTTTAGAAGAAAATTAACTTTTTATGACATAGTGGTAGGGATGTACTTATTTATGGGCGATACTGTATATACATTAACTGCTACACTCTCTGCAATAGTTAACTTTCTATTAAAAAATGGTAGGGATGTACTTATTCATGGTGATACTATATATTCATTCTAAAGTTAGCTTCATTGTTAAACTACCATGATTTGTAGATACCAACCATTTTGAGAGTCTTTGGTATGACTCGGCAGTGGATTGAACCACAGCCTACTGAACTGGAGGCAAGCACTCTATCACTGGGCCATGGTGATCAATATTTGCTCATATATTAACTACATAAACTGCACATTATATTTTAATAATGTTCATATTGTTCATTATCATGGAAAGTGTTCTATTAATTCTTATATTATTGTTTGTCGTTTCAGGAGATTTAATTGAAAATATCTTGAAATGGAAAGGAGATTATGCCAAACTGGGTAGTAATTTTTCTTACATGGCGTGGTAAGTGTTTGAACTAGTATATACTCATCTTCTCTGTTTGTCTGAAAAGACAAACTGTATAATTAATCTTGTTGATCTGCTAGGATCATTTTCTTTACATTATTTGTCAAAAGCCATTTATGGCACCATGCTTTCTTTAAAGAGATGAGCTGTAGTGCATTTGATGAATTAGGTTAACTCTTAAATTCATATAAGAAAATTTGAATGTTATTATCAAGGGAATAACTATTGATCAAAGTTGCCTTCCTTCCACCTTTAGGTAATTAAAAAAAAAATTATATTCACAAAAGAGTTCTATTATTGTTTATTCTGTTCACTGAAGAGTTCCACTATCAATGAAGAGAGGTATCAAGCGGTCCACAAAATGAAGAGTTTTTTCTTAGTATGCTATAAGATATATAATAAGAGCTGTGTCTGTCACACTTGTAGTATCAGTAGCAGCTTGGCCCTAATGGCTAGAGCCTAGAATATGCCAACTGCATACCCGGCAGAGGGGTTAGACCCCCCACACACAGGGGCCACCTGTTTTTTCACCAAAGTCGCAAGACTAGTTTTAAAAAATAACCTTTGACCAAAGTCACAAGACTCTAGTTAAAAAAGAATAACCTTTCACCAAAGTCGCAAGACTCTAGTTAAAAAACAATAAACTTTCACCAAAGTCGCAAGACTCTAATTTAAAAAATAACCTTTAATCAAAGTCGCAAGACTCTATTTAAAAAAATGTTAAACTGATTTCGGCATTAAATGACCCCTCAAGGGTTGATACACTGCTAAACAAATCAATCAATCAATCAATTAGTCCCTCTCCCTTCCTACCCTCATTAAACTACCTTACTTTCTTTTCTCCCCTCTCACCGTATATATGTCACACATATAGTATCAATAGCAGCCATCAGCCGAGCCTATTGTTGTACACTTATGATAACCAACAGGCTATGGACGAGTCCAGGGGTCAACAAACTACAGTCCACAGGTCAAATCTGACCTGCAGCCTCATTTCATCCGGCACGCTGACTTCATTGAATATGTGATGTTGCAGAAAAATTTGGTTAGCGAATAATAAAATTCAAAATCAAAATGTAGAGCAAAAGTCTCATTTTTGCATTGGCCTCAAACGAATCAATGTTTTATAGCTAAAATTGGTTTTACACTGCATTCATGCTTTTCTATTAATATACACAAAATATGAACCAGTTTGATAATATTTTGTCCCCCAAAAAAGAATATCATAATTCTCATTGATTGATAGTACAAAATGTTGTGTTCTTGTTGTTCTTCTTGTAGTAGCTGTGTGGAATTAGAATGCGTTTTGATTCATAATCTGTTTAAGCGTGTTAAGAAAAGAAGACAGAACAAGATAACACGTGTGATAAGGTTGATTAGCCTGGTAAGAAGTGACCCTTCCCTGTTCTCACTTCTGGTTCCCGCTTTTGGGACCGGAAACGGAACAGGGATTGCTGGGAGCTTCCTCGGCATGTTTATTAATACAGATATATTTATATAAACATTATACAAGATTATGCATGTTTTACAAGTAATAAATCCTGATAAATATTTGTATGTTTTTTTGTCTGCATGTGTGTGTGATGCATATTCAATTCCCTTTATTGTGATTTAAGTAAGGGTGTTATGCTTAGTGTAAAACTGGTGGACACAGAAGAAGGTTAAGATTATTTTGGGGGTCAGGGTACACTCAAAAGATTTTTCCATATAAATTAATGGAATGCTCTACTTTTGTATAGCGGGGGATACCTCTATATAGAATATTTATATGCAAACATTACCATAATGTTTTTTTTGTCTTCTTGTACTTATTAAATTTTAGGGTGTCAATTTTTTCAATTTTTATTCTTGCTACCCTTCATGCTTGCATAGAGGAAGAAATTGATTTGAAATTTTGAAAAAAGTAGATGATTCTAATTAAAAGAAAAAAAACTTCTTATATTTTTGATTCCTTGTTAAAAAGTGGCAATAGAAATACAGACAGTTGATTATTGTGGAGGACCTCAGCACATTGCAACGGTGGGCCAAATCTATGCAGATGAAATTTCATCCTGACAAATGCAAGGTTATGCACCTAGGTAGAAACAACAAAAAAAGGAACTACATGATTAAAGATGATGGAACACAACACACCAAGGCTCGAAAATAACGTCCCGGGGACAGTAAAAATGTGTTCGGGATGAACAAATATCTTCCCCGGGACATTTCCTGGATGGTAGTGATTTAAAAAAAATAATTTAAAAAAAACTTATTTTTTTAAAAATCACTTCATCCAGGGAAGATATCTTCTTTTTTTTTTAAAAATTGGTGAGGATTGTTCTGTCGTTTTCTTGTTTTTATTACAGTAGAAAAACAAAGTCAACTCCAGGTTTGGACTGGAGTTTGACAATTATTTAATTCCTCAACATTTTAATGGTGTTTTTATTATGCTACTAACACCTAACAACTATAGATGATAATAACAACGTAAAGAAACAATGCCATAGAAAGAGTTCAGAGGAGAGCCACCAAGATCATTCTGAGATTGGGAGATATATCTTACACTGAAAGATTAAAACAACTTAATCTAGAGACCCTTGAATACAGAAGAAAACATGCTGACCTACTAGAGGTCTATAGAATCCAGAACAACATACATAGAGTGGATACTGACGTTCATCTATCTGCAGTAAAACCAGAGGACATAGCCATAAACTACAAATTCAGACCACCACTGATTTCCTCTCGATAACAGTAGCAAACGCATGGAACAGCATAAGTGAAAAGACGATCACATCCGATAATATCAATATTTTTAAAAAATAATCTTTATTCTGATATCGGACATACCTAATTTAACTACTATTTTTCTTATTAGTTTAAACCCAGCCCAACTACACTGAAACTGGCTTAATGATGCAATTAGTTGCTGTTTAAAAAAAGCCTATTTTAATTATATTGAGCAATAGTTAGTTAGTCCTAGGGGGAAAAGGCTATTAGGTAAAAATAAAAGTCCAGTCTAGAGATAGGATTTTCTGCACTTCTATATCTATCAAGTCAAATGCTCAAAATAAGCTCCAAGTTGAGAATGATTTAAGATCTGCTCTCTCACTAATAGACCCACAAATCGAAGAACTACTTTAAAAAAAAACAAGAACAGAGATCACATTGATGTGTATATCAGTTAAGATAGCAGAATTCTTATTTTTTTGTAATAAATTGGAATTTGAAATGATGTATTCTACTTATTTTCGCTTGCTTTCTTTGAGTAACAAATACACAGCAGCAGCTGTACAATTATAAAATTAAACTAATTCTTAGTATGAAGCAGTTTAATTATACTTAAAATAAAGTTATTATTTGTAATTATTCTTTGTTGCAACTTAATAAATGGAAGTGGGGAATACTAATAATCTTATTGACAAAAGTGGGGAATGACTCAAAATGGTTGGGAACCACTGCCTTAAGATATAGACTTTTACTAAACTTAGTTCAAGGGTACTCAGGATCGAATCCACTACTGTAGTAATTCTCTGCTTCATAGTGAAGCACCCAAATAGCTATTTACAAAGCTTAGCTTAGTCTGGTATTAGGCAAAATTTGAACACAATCTTTCAAGTAGGGAGTCTTGAATATCTTGACTTTTAACTTGGCTCGAACATGAACCACTGCTGCTGGTGGAAAATATGCAACTACCTCAGCCACCAAGCAAAAGCTTGTCCACTTTTTGCATCTATCCCAGGTTGTGCATCTTTTATATGCCTCAACTGGTCTTGAACTTTTATAAAAAAAACAGGTCTGGTTAGAAACTGCCATGTTACCAACATCTTTTCACAGCATGCTGTGTTGGGGGTGATCAATTAAAAAAAGTGGCGATGAATGAATAAGTTACTTCTCTCACCTTTTTCAAATTTAAAAAAAAAAACAGGCACAAACTAGGGATCAATTTAGCACAAACTTACATTGTAAATTGAATGCCCCACTAAAAACCTAATTTTTAAGATCATTTTCCACCTGAAGATTCACTAATAAGTGAGAAATAAATTTGTCGTGGATATACCATAATATTGTTATATTATACAAGCTCTATTTTAATTAATATTGAGCACTTTTGTTATAAATACCACATAATAATTATTATTATTATGACGAGAGAATATATATACAGTGGATTCCAGTTAATAGGAATGCGTCAGGACCAACGATTTTTAACCCAATAACCAGCTGGACCCATTAACCGAAAAACTTAATTTTTTTTTTATTCACAGTACACCTCAAAGTTACTTCAATTCAAGGGGAACAACTTAAGACACTTTTACACCTTTTATTTTTAAAATTTCACATTTAACTTGAGCCATAAGTTAAAAATATTTGAAAGATAGTTATTTTGAGAATGAAAAAATCTATTTTTAGTATTTCTATCAGATTTTATTTTTAAAAATGTTAATTTGGTCGCACTGCTGCTTGGTCCAAATAAATGGTGCATTGGTCA
>VCCN01001036.1:5490530-5507021 GCA_006491835.1 Architeuthis dux | reverse complement strand
GTGGACTTATAACGGCTGATGATGATGATGATGATGAAGCTTGGATATACTGGAGCCAAGTATTTGATTCACCACAGTATATATGGGAGGGCGGTGATACTTCGGACAGTGGGATAGTTCGGACATTGCATTTGCTGAAAAAAGTATGGGACCTAAGGTTGCGAGATCTTGTATGAATGTCCAAGAGTTTGTTTACATCGTCCATGAGGAATTTCAAAACAAGCTCAGAACTTCTTTCTCTAGGTCGGAATTTATGTTTTTTGAGATCCCCATATATTTTTTGGTGTGTATATCGCAAGCTCTACCTACATGAATATGGCAAGCAGTAATTTATGCATTATTATGGTGAATCTGTGTTACATGTAGAAGATATTGTTGTTGAAAGTGAATGTTAAACTCTGTTGTGTGAACTTTGAGGGTAGCCATTATTTTATCATATTGTGGGGGGATAGGTCGGACAGTCAAGCAGAGTGATAGTTTGTCAGTGTCCGAACCATCTCCCCACTATTACAAAGTTATGACCTTTATAAAATGATAACACTACTTCCATTAAGTAATTATATTATCAACTCAAAGTAAAACACAATTCCTAATAGCCATCAGGGAATATATATTTGTATGTATTTATCTGTACTCTATAATAATAAATATGGTGATGATGATCCACCAGTCCTTTGTACTTTAGGATAATAAAATGTCTTCGAAATGATTAAATTTATGTTTTTAGCCAATCCAACTCATTTAATTTCAAGAATCTGTCAATAAATACATGTGGCTGAACTATCCTACCCCTCTGACCGAACTATCACCACTAGGTGGGATTGTTTGGATGATTTACAAACTTGTGTTTTGTTAACTAGCTTAAAATTGAAAGGAGCTAAGAATTTGATACTATCTGTCTGAAGAGCCAAATGATAAGGCTACATTTTAACAATTACTCTACTGCTTAAACCTGATTTTTTAGAAAGTGGCCAAAGTATCACTTCCCTCCCCTACAACCTTTATGCTTTTCTACCTAGGATCAGTATGTAGTATATGCCCGATTACCAGCCCTTCTGAACTGGAATTGGTTTTGCTTTCTGACTGAGAAACCTACATAATATAAAGCAGGAAAGATTTAGGGAAAAATGAGAGAGAGAGGAGGAGAAGGTGGGAAAAGGATCTGTTTCGTCCCAATTGGACTCTTCAAGTGGGTGACAAATTAACAGCAGGATTTGTTTTATACACTGGAATCTTTTTTAAAAAATGAATACCAGTTATCTCGCTTATCAGTCTGCAAATTCTTTTTCTTAAACACTAATATTATTAGTTAATTATTTTTATTAATTCAAAAATTCTAGTAAATATATAGTATAGGGCTATAAAATGTCAATTAATAGTTTAATTAATTATTATATATATTCATTTATACCGAAATTAAAACCAGAGTAATATATATATATATGGTAGATGTGATTAGACAATGTGGAAAAGAAGGATTGAGAAAAGCGTGTTACGTCTCAAACATATTTATTATCATGAAGATAAGCCTTTATACATTTCGACTTCATCAGAAGAAATTTGAACATCACAGAAGAGTGCTGCTATCCATGCAGGAAGGTCAAAATGAAATGAAGAATATTTTCTCTGCTTGGAGAGGAAATTTATTTGGCTGAAGATTCTTTTATGGGTCTTTGAGCTGGTGGGGTGTGGGTGTTTAGATTAAGTGGGTTTGTGTATGTGTATCAGCTATAAAGTGGGTGTGGGTAAGGGGTGGGGGGTTAGATTAGGTGGTTGTGTCTGTCAGCTGTTAAATTGGTGGGAGTGGTTGGAGTGATTGATGTTTCCTGGAATTCTAGCTAAGTGTGAAAACTTCCATACTGGTAGATTTTTTGATGCTCTTTCATATAAAAATAGGATACACACGATCTGACTAAAACTGCAGTCGCAATCTTGATTTCAAAATGGCCGCCATAAAAAACAACAAAATTTGCAATATAGATTAATTGTTCATTTCAACCAGAATTGTTCAAAATATGAAAAAAGTGTGAAAACTTGCATACTAGTAGATCTTTCAACGCTCTTTCATATAAAACCAGGTAATGCACGATCTGATCAAAACTGCAGCCGCCATCTTTATTTCAAAATGGCAACCATAACAAATAAAAAATGCGAAATACAGTGCAGAAGATTTTTTTAATTTAAACCAGAATTGTTCAAATTGTGAATAAAAGTGTGAAAACTAGAATACTGGTAGATTTTTTTATGCTCTTTCATATAAAAATAGGATACGCACGATCTGACCAAAACTGCTGTCGCCATCTTAATTTCAAAATGGCCGCCATTAAAAAAAAAAGAAATTGCAATATTGATTATTTGATATTTCAACCAGAATTGTTCAAATATGAATAAAAGTGTGAAAACTTCCATACTGGTAGATCTTTTGATCATATAAAATCAAGATACACACGATCTGATCAAAATGGTTATAATGTTTATATAAATATATCTGTATAAATAAACATGCCAAGGAAGCTCCCAGCAATCCCTGTTCCACTTCTGGTCCCAAAAGCGCGAGCCGGAAGTGGGAGCCGGGAAGGGTCACTTTTACCAGGCTAATCAACCTTATCACACGTGTTATCTTGTTCTGTCTTCTTTTCTTAACACGCTTAAACAGATTACGAATCAAAACGCATTCTAATTTCACACAGCTACTACAAGAAGAACAACAAGAACACAATAATGGTCACCGTCACTTTTATTTCAAAATGGCCCCCATAAAAAAAAAAAAAATTGCAATATAAAACAGTAGATTAGTTGAAATTTCAAACAGAATTTTTCAAAATGTGAAAAAAGTGTGAAAACGCGCATACCGGTAGATATGTTAATGCTATTTCATATAAAACAGGATACCCACGACCTAGCCAAAACTGCAGCCGCCATCTTGATTTCAAAATGGCCGCCATGAAATTAGCTAATACAATCATTTTTATATATAATATATATATGTGGCAAAAATAGGGGTCATCCTGGAAGTTTAACATATATAGTAAATAAAACAGCAACTCAACCACTCAAGTAAGTTAGGAAAAAATCAGAGAGGAGTAGGACTAAATATAATCTTTTATTAGAATAGCATCTCAAAAATGTTTCCATCTAAAGGGTCATTACTATTGCCCTCAGTTGTCCCTTCCTCAAGATCCATGTGACATTTGTTATTGCACCCTCTTCCATGGCACTGACCACAGGCAGTAACACAAGCAAGCCCATTCTTGTGGCAGGAGCAGGAAGTGGTTTCACACAGATGTTTCGTCTCTGTTTTACAGTTGCATCGCACCACACACAATATTTCATCCAGTACTGGAGGCTAATGTAAATATAATTGAATCTGATTGAAGTCGGTTGTATAGTGAACTTAAGACATTTTCATCTTGCTCAGTGAGTTTGCCAATTCTGATTCCAGGATCATCTGTATCATTCTCTTCAAGCTCTTGGTCTTCAGAACTTTTGGGGACTTCACTTTCTCTGCGTGGGAAAATCATATGCAAAAGCTTCATTATAAGTGCAGCATCTGCTAGAAGGTGACCCCTTAGGGCCCAAGAAATTACTTTCCCAGAAACAGTGTTTCTACCGTAGATCGTTTCCAGGAGAGTCTTGAGTCCTGAACCTTCCATAATGGCACCAACGCTTCCAGCAACACTCATCAGGGTATGGAATCCTCCTAGTCTGATGACTATTTTTAGTTTCTGTGAGGTGGCTATTTATACAGCTTTATACCATAGAGGTTGATCCATTGTTATGCAAGGTGTGGGAAAGTTGATTTTTTTTGGCCTCCTTGATCACATGTGTAATGTTTATATAAATATATGTATATCAATAAACATGCCGAGGCAAGCTCCCAGCAGCGCTTGATCTTAAGGGTAGGAATAACACTGTTTCCAACAGCACAGGAAATAATTCCCATCCCATGAAACGTTCCCTATCCATCTAGTGTATTTAGATTGTGATCTATGTTATCAGAGACCCATTGTGTAAATCCATCAACAGCTTGATTTTCTTTATCGAAAAGGACAGACTTACCACTTCATTGTAAGAGATGGCAACACTTAGCCGTGACAGTTCATTATTATGCTTATGCCTTGGGCTGGCTCTGAGTAGGGTTACTGTATTTCAGGAAAGGGTAGGAAACATTATGAACCCTGTGTAGATTAGAGGTTGCCAGAATGGTTGATATCGACCCCTGGGGGTCGATGGGACTATCCAATTAGAATTGGTGTTTTAAATAAATTTGCTTAAAGGCCTCCTTTGGTGGCTGTGAAGCTTGATGTCATGTCTTTTCCTATTTAAAGAACCCTTTTCTTTCCTCGATAACGCATAGTCTGTAAAAAAAATAACAAAAGGACTGCATGTTTAATGACATGTTTAATGACATTTAATGTCATTACAAAATGTCATTACATATAATGTCATTTAATGACATGTTTAATGACAAAAGGACAGCATGTTGTCTGAATGATTCAGATTAGGAACAAAACAATCTAGAAATTGAAGCAAAATTGAAAACTGCTTACATAATGAATAACATACATTTAATTTCATTTTTAAAAAAACTTAGCTTATTATACACTTACCTTCAAGCTATTAGTTAGTAAACTTCTAAAACTTTTAAGAGATTTTGTTTTCGTTTAACATTTTTAGAACAATGTCAAATTTAAAATATTTCGAAAACCTCGAAGTCAATAATTGTGATAGCTATTCTAATCATGACATTACCAAAATTATTGCAATGAAAGAAAAAATTTTAAAATAAAACCCCATAAAACTGAGAAATTTGCATCAAAAAGACTGTGTCATGAAAAATTGCAATGGATTACTAAAAATCCATGAGCTGATGATTTACTTTGAAATTCAGGGAAAAAAAAAAAAAATTAATTGCAATTGAGATGGAACATCGACAAACTTTAAAAAAAAGAATTTTGCTGAAAACAATCGACCTAAGAGAACAGAACTCTTTTGAAAAATACTCACTTCGGAAGATCACTTCAGAATTTTACCGTTGGAGCAGATTAGTGCTTGGTCTTTAAGCACACTTCAACTACATTTAAAATTAGTTTTATTTGTACTAGTAATCCCTAACCAGCAGGAGTCAATGGTTTTCTAACCTAATGAATAATATGTGCAAGAAACATTGAAGTCTATTTTTTGGTTCCTCTTTCCACATAGCAGTAAAGAAAATTCCGAAGCCAGAGGTACAATGTCATGACGCACGAATTCTCTTTTTCTTGAGTATTTATAGCAATATTAGTCGTTCATAGCTCAAAATGGTTCAGAGGCTGCATTTTTTTTCCAACCCAGGGAAAAGTAATACATTGAAATGTTCGTAAAATAAAGAGTGTGTAGATGTTAACAAACAGGAAAGAACAAAGCTGACATTTTTTAAATGAAAATTTTCTTTTCCTTTTATATAACTCAATTTTTTTAAAAAAACAAATACTAATCCGAAGCCAGAGGTACAATGTTTTCTTTTCTTCGTTTTTTCCCCGCTAAGAAAGATTTCAGAACGAAAAACAATCCATTTCAAAATTCCAAATAAAACGAGTCTCTGAAAATCCGGTTATTATCGTCAGCCGGAACAATTCAATTTTTCTTAAACTTAAATTCATTGAATAACAAAATTCTGAAATAAACGAAACTCACTGGTTTTCTTTTATTTGATTTTTCTGTCGACAATTCTTTTTCTCTGAAAACCGTCTGTAATTTTCTTGTCTGTCTAGAAAACGTCTGCTCAGTCAAATATTTGCGCCCTCAAAAACAAACGTCCTGATTGGTTAGTTATAGACACACCCTTCGTCGTCCTTAGATGTCTAGTGCAAGAGAAGTAACTCCGTTTTTTGACTAAATAATTATTTCCCTTTACATGTTATTAAAATTTTTGGATTTTAAGAAATTATTCATAATTTCTTTACATATAATATTATAAAACAAACAGAAAAAGAATTAGACGAAGGGCTGGTTGCTTGGTAACACGGATATATATACTTAATATTCAGCAAAATTATTAACATTAGAACAAAAGATTATACATTCTTTGTAGTTTTGTTGTTGATGTTTTTATGACGAGAAAAATGTTAAACTATTTTTCAACTTACCTTGAAGTTAGAAAAAATTGTTTTTTCAATAAAGTGCGGAAATGTTCAGAATTGAAGAGGAAGTTGGCGCCACCAACGGTGAAAGTATGAACTATGGATGCGTTCACGAAAATTAAAAATCTTTTGAAGAAAACCAGCATTATTGGCAATCGGCATGAATCAAACCAACATAAAATAGGAGCAATCTGTATATGTCCAAATATTCATTTCATATGGCCTCAAAATGTCTCTGAAATTGCTTGAATTTCAAAGATTTGGGGGAGAGTGGGGAGCCTGAGAAATGCAATAAGTAGGGGAGAAAGGTAAATTGCTTTTTCTGAGAAAACATGCTTGCTCCCTGTTTTTTTTAACAGGGAGCAATGTTGCCTTAGCAAGTGTTATGAAGAAAAATAACCATTAAATTTGGTAGTCTCCCCAGATAAGGTAGGCTACCACCCCATTTTCATAATGGCGGATTTCTAATATCTGCCCTGGTTGGTGAGTATTCAACATCATCAAAAGGTCAGGTTATATATCATTAGAATCAGAATTTAATACTGATTTAACTTTTCAAAAAGACCAAAATCAACTGTTTTCAAGATATTTGTGATTTTTTAATTCAATCTTTAGATTGTAGCCAGTGACACTACAAAAATCAAAAATATCTTGAGAACAGTTGATTTTGAGCACATAGTTTGTAAAGTTTAATCAGCATTAAATGCTGATTCCAACAATATATAATTTGACTTGTTTTGATGAATTCGAATTTTCACTGACTGTGGCAGGTATCAGAAACCTGCCATTATGAAAATTAGCTGGTAGCCTACCTTATCTGTTTAATAGTTATTTCTCTTCATAACACATCCATAGGCAACTTTTTGGCAGGGAGCAAGCAGAAAAAAAATGCCCCCCCCCCCCCTAGAATAAGGAAGAGTTGGTTACATTTTGGGCTGCTTCCAGGAATTCTTTTTTATATTTATCCTTTTTTTTTCATACATTCATGGATATTCCCATAACGGAGGGGAGGTAATTGTGGATGGATCCACCCCTAAATTCAATCAGTTCTTCTGTAGCATATTGTCCACCCACAATTCATTCAGCACTTTTGGAAATATTGTGTGTACAGACATGAACTTTTGCCAATATTATGTTGTGTGGAGCTATATCTACGACGTAGGGGAGGTAATTGTGTATGGATCGGCTCCACAATTTAATCACTTCCTCTATAGCTTAGTAGCCACCCTTCTGCAAAATTTCATAGAAATTAAATGAGGACTTCTGGAGATATCTCCAAAGGTTCTTAATTAATTTCAATTAAATTTTGTAGAAGGGTGGACAGTAGGCTATGGAAAGACTGATTAAATATTTGGGCGGATCCATGTACAATTACCTCCCCTGATAATGGCATTGCCAGAGGATGTACTCTCTGAGTGCTTTCTAGTTATATAAGTATTAATACCCATGAAAAGATTCATGGATAAATTTGGATTTCTATGAAACTATTTTCTAAGAAATAATAGGAAATTTGTTTTAGTTGAAGTCCATAGTTTCAAATGATGGGGAGAAGGTAGTTTTATCAGCAAAATTTGTTACACCTGAGTGAGAGAGTCAAGTGTTACAACCCACAAACCAAGAAAATTACACTGTTCATTATTAGAGTAGATGGTAACTTAGCATGAATTGGTATCAGACCATCTTTACTGGGTGATCCGATGAGGATCGAACTCACAAACAACAGCCAGCAAGATTGGCTTGCTGATCATTGCTATACAACATCTGTCCACATCTGTTTTTGTAATTATCTACTCATTATTCCCAGTGGAAAATTCATGGATATATATGGATTGAGATTTTTTTTATAGAAAAAAATACTTACAGGTAAAAATAGTGTGTAGTTTGAAACAGTTGAAATGTGGTGGGTCAAAGCAGAGTTGTCTCCCGTGAAAGGAGCTCTCCCCACGCTAAGTCAGACCCCCTGCCACCTACCTGTACCTCACGTGCCAAGATGCTAACTTTGAATCAATCTCTTTCCTCCGAGTTTGCTGTCATGTAAAAACGTGTTTCACAGTGCTCCTGTCCTTCATGAGTTTGGCCTGTCCATGTGCATGTGATATTTCACATGTACCCAGGACAAGCCAGAGTATAAAATAACCCAGAAGCAAGTAAGCCAATTCTCTTAATTTTACATACACATTTTTAACATCATTATGAACTATTTATCACACATTTTAAGATCAGTATGACACCAACCCCTTTTACTTACACGGTTGCAAACCTACACTAAAACAAATACCTGAACAAAGGACTTTTACATATTTACACACACGCACACATAAACAATAAATGTTGAATCACACGAAAACATATACGCAAACAATAGACTTTTACATATACACACACGCATAAACATTAACTAAATCTACACCCTTGTTTGAATAAAGAAATGTTCGTCTATTTCTGAAGGATTGTCTCTCTCATTTATCATTTATTGCTGTTCCTTTCCTCTGCCATGATTGTATTTAAATGGAGTCATTCTTACCTCGCTTTTAAAAACCGTTACTATCGAGAAAACTCACGCTTGAGCCAACATTCACCCCCACCCCTTACAGAATTTCCGATACTCATCAATAGATTGAATTCTTTCCCTCACAAAACCTCTGGGCGCTGACACCCATCCTCCATAGAAATAATCCTGATCCAGGTTTTTTTTCAAATGATCTACTCATTAATCCAAGATGAAACAAATTCAGGGATATATTTGGATTGAGAATAGTGCGTAGTTTGAAACAGTGGGCAGGAATTATATTTTCAGACAAATAGTGACTCCACCCCCTCTGAGTGTAATAGTCAAGTGTTACGACCCACAAACCAAGAAAATAACACTGTTCATCCTCATTGGGCATAATGGGTCAGAGTGTTAGGGTTTTAACGCCTGTTTTTTTTTTACTTTGAATATAGCTAATATTTGGTACTATATGTCATTTTGTAAATAAGCGCCATAATGTTCTAATCGACACATGAAAAGTTTAAAAATCGGAAATGTTTTTTCGTGAGATGTATGCAATTGAATGTGTTTGTGGCATGTATACACACACAACATACCACCATGTTTGTGGCATGTATACACACACATACATGCAGCATGTATACACATACATACATGCAAAATACATGCACACGTATTTCACCTTTCTGATAAGTTCTGCTGTGCCGTGGACACTTTGCAACATATGAATCTAAGTTTTGTCAAAATGTAACCTTTAAAAATGTTTATATTTATTTCTGTCTTCCTGCCAGACTAGCCCCCCCCCCCACGGTTTTCTCTTCATTTCTGCACAAATTACGAGGTCTTGAAGAAGTTAGGGGGGGTCTGGGTACCTAAATAAACAAGTACCATAAGTTCAACGAAGGTCCACCATCCTTATGTTCATATCTTTCCATGTGTTTGCCTCAATTTACTAGAAACCTACAATTAGTGACAAACTTTTCAGCAGGGGACTTCTTAGTGATACCCAATAACGAACCTCTATTTAACGTAATGAGTTTCTGGCAAAGTTTAGCGGTGATCGATCAAATCAGTCCTTATGATGCAATCCATTTTTGACTGTTAAGTCGTCCATGATCAGTTTCAACACCGACTTCCTCGGCTGCAGAGAGAGAGAGAATTGAGTCTTTAAATTATTATGTCCTATGTCCTTGGTAATCGACTTTTCTCAGCAACCAAATAGGAGGAGGAGGAGGAGGAGGAGGAGGAGGAAGAGAGGAATTGTACACCCGATTGACCTGAAAGTCTGACCTAGATTTCAAATCAATCTAACTTTTAAAAAAATCTAAAAATCACTTCATGAGAAAAGAAAAACAGGAGGGAGAAGTGAAGGAGGAGGAGGAGAGGCTGGAGGAGCCGTATGTAATTGAATTTCCCAATAAAAAATGATTTCCGATTTCAAAGGGATTCTAAACGAAGTAGTAGTAGCAGCATTATTAGTTGTGGTAATAGTAGGAGTAGGAGGAGGAAGATGAGGATAGTTCACCCGAAGTTCTGGACCAAGTTTCATATCAATCCCACATGATACGGCTGAGAAAATTGATATTTAACATATTAGGGACCGACCGACCGACCGAAAAGAGTCGTACTCGTAAGTTATAGAGATGCGTGGACGCACGCATCTAAAAAATGGTAGTCAAATTGATTTTTTTCCCCCCACACATTAAAATTCCTAGTCTATTTTTTGCATGAAAAACTTAAATGTTAAACCTTATCATACGTAATACAAAAAAGCTTGACTAATAAATTCAAAAACCTTTGTTCGTTTGTATATTCGATTTAAGTGCGCAAATTTTTATTTTTATTTTTTTAAAGCCCCTAAAAGTAAAATAACAGGTCCGTTAATTAAAAACCTTTGACAATAGAAATATTTTTTAGAAAATAAACAAAAATGCTACGAAACTAAACTTCCGGTTTTTAGATCAGCTTGACTTTACTTATGTCTGTCTGTGCGTCACTTCTTGAAAAACTTTAAGTGACACTCCGAATATGATTAGGTTATTTTCGTTAAAACAGAAAAAAGATGGAGCAGATCCAGCAGATCGGGGTGGAAGCCAGAAAAAGGCATCGGCAGCCCAACTAAGAATACAAAAAGGTCCGACATATTGCTTTAATTTCACTTTTATTCCACTCGTTTCTTTGTAAATACCCATTTTCACTTCTCTATCTTCTCTCGTAAAAAAAAAATCGGTTTCCAATGTCCAAAAACACATTAAAAAAATCTTGAATTGTTTTATTTTAAATCGGTTCCTTTTATTTATATTTCGCTGCTTTATATCAACATTTTTTTAAACATTTATTTAAGTGTGAATAAAGTATACAAATTGTATATAAGAGCACACTTATTCATATTTACACAATATCTAAGCCTTTAATCGTTAGCCGAAATGTAATGATAAACATCATAATTCTTTTTAAAAATCATTTTATATTATGTTAGCTTTTACTTATATTTCGCTGCTTTAAATTAAATTAAACATTTTTTTATAGAATATGTTATCTTTTATTTATATTTCGCTGCTTTATATTAACATTTATTTAAGTGTGGATACAGTATACAAATTGTATATATAACAATTTTAAACTTGTGTGTGTATGTATATATATAATATATATATATATATCTATACACACACACACAAACGTATATATAAAAGCACATATCAATATTCATATTTACAGTAAGCCTTTAATCATTAGCGTAATGTAATGATAAACATTTTTTTTTAAAAATCATTTACATCTGTTGATGCCATCCTTTCAATGTTTTATTAAAAGAAATTGTGGAAACTGTTCACCGTATTTACTCGAGTACAATGCGACCCCCACTTTGTAGCAAATTATCAGTAATCTATATGTGCATTTGTTACGCCGAATCTGCGAAATTGCATAATTAGCGAATAAAACTACGTATTTACTTTTCTTCTTTTTTTTTTTTTACAAAAAATAAATACGTAGTTTTAATTTGATCAAAAAATTTAGCAGTACCCAATTTATATTAATCAAAACAAGGATAAACACACCTATTCTTTCACTGTGCGTACTATCAAAAGTTTATATAATAAAAAAAATAAGTAAATACGCTAATTAGGCAATTTCGCGGATCCGGCGTAACATATATATTATTCTTGTTTTACACTCTAATTATAATGCCACCCTATATGTTTACTCTATTTTTTCAATATTAAATTGCTCGCATTATGCACAAACACAAGGATTTACAGTAGTTTATTCGGGTGAATTATTCCGTTTGTCACTAGAGAGTACATTCAATTTTATCTGGGTGAGAAAATGTATTTTTAAATAAATGATAATTCTGGGAATGACGGCATATTATTTTATTATGCCTCTTTGGGCCTCCAACTATATACAATATTTACACATCAACTTCTAAACAAATACAACATTCATAAACATATTCAAATGTACATATACAAACAACATCTACAATTTAACACAATTCACAGATCAGACTCAAAAATCTCCTTGTAATCTCATGTTTTTCCATATTTTTTAAAAATTATCCAAATTATTTTAAAAACTTTGTATACTGTTGCTATCTTTAATATGACTAGGCAAAAATATATTACTCTATTATTGGAAAAAAATCTAATTGTTTAGTAGTTTTTGTTCTTGCAATATGTCTTGTCAATAGATTTCCAGTTCGAGGAGAGATATTAAAGAATGGTGTAACATATTTTTCATGTACACCACCATCACCCTGGTATTAGTGACAGATTCTTGACATCAAGATCCCTTTCATACTGGAACTCCCTTTCAGACAAAACAGTAAACTCTGTTAACATGTTCAAAAACAACCTAACAAAAACTAGCTTACCACACAAATTAAAACATTTCTAAAATTTCTAAAATACTCACACCTTAAATGCCAACCCCTATTACATCTGTTAGATGTATCTTCAGTTGGTCCTACTCTTTATGATAAATATTTAGAAATTCCATGAAATTGATATTTTGTTAAAGTATTTACTATACTGTAAAAATGAAATAGACAAAAACATTTGAGTAGTAGTCAATCTCAAATAATGACACTTTTAAATCGGTATACTCAGATATACGTACTGTGTTTACTCGTGTATAATACGAGAATTTAATATAAAAAATCAGGTTAAAAATTGCGGGTAGCATTATACTCGAGTGTAAAATAAAATGCTAATATATTACTGATTTTTAGCTACATAAAGTTGGAGTCGCAATATATTCGATATCGCATTTGTACTCAAGTAAATACGGTACTCATCACCCCTTTTTGTGGGTGTTACTACAGACAAAAAATAAATAGACTATGGCGTTGTAGAGTTTAATATTTTCCAAAGTTACCTCTTGTAGTAATCACTATTTTGTTTTTAAATATTGCCGATTTATTTAGGAAACTAGATTATTTTCCTGTTTTCTTCCAAAAATGCTGTGGCAAAATTTTAAAATTAAATAAATCCAATATTAGTATTTTGAATAAGTATTTCAATAAACACTTCAAGTTTTTACATTTTTGTATGGGAGGCTCGAGCCGTAATCACATTTTTACTGTAGTGTTTGAAGATTTCTTTTTGTTTTGTTTTTGTTTATTAAATATTTCGGAAATATCCGATTTATTTGAAATTATAAAATATTATCCTTCTTGTACATTATCTAGCTTGTTTTCCAGAATTACAACTTAGACTCGCTCTTCTACATTCACTTTTTAAGATTTGTTTGAAATGCTTTATTTTGATTGAAGTTAAGTTAGTAAGAAAATAGTTTTGTTATTCGAGATGTCTTAAATTTGGCATTTTTCTTAAAATTCGTATTCCCTCTGTTGTCACCCTCCTTAAAATGAACCTCACCATAAGACCAGTTTTGCCAACTTAAAAAATATTTTCGTGTTAGTTTGACAGCAAAAAAGCGATAATTCTTTTTAAAAATAGCCCCAAAGACACTAAATATGGTCGAAAATGGCTAAAAACTGCCAAAATGTTTAAGCGCTAAATCGGCAACACTGCTTAAGACAGAGGTTCTCAACCATGGGGGCACCCCCCCCCCCTCTCACGAAGGAATTTTAGGGATGGGGGGAAGGGGATATTGGCACCAGATTCAAACTCTTGGAATATTGATCTTTTTACAAACTATAATTCTGGAATGCACCTTCTGAAAGACAATCCTTGGAAGTGGGGAGACATTTTTTTGGATACCCTAGAATTTTCTGTTTCATAAATCCTAAGGGACACTTCTTTTTGTTTCGGTTTCTTTTATTCTGAGGAATTAGTATTTAAATTAAATTCCAATTATTAATAGTTACTATTAAATAGTAACTCCGTATCAGTTCGATTCTTCAGAAAAACTAAGTATTTTATAAAAGATATTTTCAGATATTGTTAAGAAGAATTAGATACCCAAGAAAGATTTTAATGCTTGCATTTTTTTATCGTAGTATTTCATTAAAGTCTTTACCACTTGCTGAATTAATAATCCTTTAAATTTTATGAATGGCGAAAGAAAAAAAAACACTGATAATTTATCGTTTGAAATCATGATATAGCAATTTAGTTATTTTGGCTTTATGTAGGGAAGGTGGTCCCGATTGTAAAGTCTCTCACACTCGAATGTGAAAAACGACGCACAGATAAAAAGAAATAAGAGAATTCATGAAAGAAAAACAGAAGTATAAACATGAATGATATTGTTATTGCTTTGAATAAGTTAAATTGTTTTTATTATACGCCGTTTTAAGTCGAGTGCGAGAGGATGTGAAACTATAATCGGGACCACCTTCCCTATAGAGCCAGTTATTTTATCTATTATTCTAGATCTTAATAATAATAATATTAAGAGCCTTCCATATTATTTAACACGCTTTTACTTGTGAAGGCTTAACATTTATTGATGGCGAAAGATCGATAAATTGAATGCTCAATAAATTGATGGCGATCTTACCGGTGTGACCACACGAAATTCCCAAGCGTTGTGTGAACATCCGCCGGTGTTTGGAATGTTTATTTGCGAAAAGAACAAATAAGGCAAACATGGAGTTCTTAACCGTCGTTATTGGATCATTTGAACGGAATTGATTTCTCTTATTTCTTTTTATTTATGCGCCATTTTAAAAATCAGGTGTGAAATTTTCACACATCGCCCACACACACGATATTAAACATGGCGCATAAATAAATAAAAAAATAAGAGACTTCATGAAAGAAACGTCAAGACGGTGAAGTGTCAAAATCAGTTCCATACAAATGATCCAATAACGACGTTTAGCCCAAATAACAATATAAAAGGAGAGAATTAGTTATTATTGTCAATATATCTGAGATATTTTATTGTCACTTTTCATTAAGATCAAATTAAGTTTTTACTGTTTTAGTCATTATTAAGAGGAAGAGAAACAACTTTCGATTTCTTCTTTCTGGTCATTACGCTATCTTTTAAAGAACTAATACAATGAAAATGTTTTTGTAAATAAAAGAAATCGGTTAATTTACTAGACATGGTGGGTATTCTCGTAAACAAACAAGTAATATACACAAGCAGTAGTACAACAGTAAAATTAGGTGTGCAGGAACGCATTTGGCAAGGAGTCATTTATTTTAAGTATTTTTTTCCCCCTGCACTTAAAATCTTATAATTCACCGAATGTCTGTTCGTCTGTCTGTCCGTATGTGACGGCCTACCGCAGAAATCACACAACATAACCACATGAAATGTTCTGTGCTAGTGGGACCCCGCAGTAGGTTTTTAGCGAGTTAGTCTTCGAAAATCACCCCCTAAAATATATTGTTGGGGGTGCAGGGTCGATTTACAATGTAAATTCATGCTAAAATAGACACATTTTTGTGTGCCCACTTTTTTGGCTGAATCCACTGGGTGCTGATTAAAAATTGCTTGATCGCAGAGCGAGTGGTGACTTTGTATCGTTCATAAAGAGGAGGGTAGCGTAAGCGGGAGATGTCTACTTTATCTCGCTAACAGTGGGTACTTTGGTATCATTCATAGAGAGGGGCTGAGAATAAGAGGAAGAACGACTTTGTTTATTTTCTGTTAAGCAGTGTGTACATTTAACATTTTTCCGAGATCATAAGAAAAATTCTAAAAGTCACAAATATCACTTTTTAAAAACAAATTCAGTTAAGCACTATCTATTCTATTAATTCTTCTTTTTGATAGCAATTTATACGGCTCGTTGGGGTGGGTATTCAGTCTAGTATAAGCTTAATTGGTCATCGTCTGTACATTCAATTATCTATCGCGTACCAAATCATAAATCATTTTCCCTTCTTTGGTATTTTATTCTGTTCTTGTTGTCAAACTTCAGTCCAAGTTGGTGTTGACTTTGTTTTTATCCTGTAACAAGAACAACACTGACCTGATTCAGGGGAGTAAACTCTTCACTGTTTGTCTATCACGTCACGTTGAACCAAACCTATACATAAAATTAACATTTCATTACAGTGATTTGACATCACAACCTAGTAGTTGGTAGGTGGTGCTCTTACCAACTGAGCCAAACTGACAAGTCTTATATAGCTACAAATTTATTTATTATATATACAATACAAAAGTTGCAGTAATCATCCTCAGTCAGAATAGAAGTAGGAGTGGAGTTTGACCTGGCAGCAGCCAGGCTTATTTTATATTATCAAGAAACTGGAATATCACATAACTCTGAGGTGTTGTGTAATTATTTTGATAGACTTAGATCGATCATAAGCCACCCTAGCATAGTACCCATAAAAAGAAGTATGGATTGGCACTTCTACCTAGGGTCAGAGTATCTGTGCGCTTTGCCTAGGAATCGAGCACTCTCTGAAAATAAAGGTCTATTGTGATTTTTATGCACTAATG
>VCCN01001036.1:5477375-5488748 GCA_006491835.1 Architeuthis dux | reverse complement strand
ATGTGTGTATGTATATATATATGTATGTATATATATATATATAATGTGTGTGTGTGTGTGTATTATTGGTGTTAGATTCCCTTACAATCCAACATCAATAATTTCTAAAATGTTACAAGGATGCAGTGTTGCAAACTCAAAAGATATTTTCGTACTAGTTTAACTGCCAAAAAGTGCTAATTCTTTCAAAAAATGTCAAAAAGACACTAAAAATGGCCAAAATGTTTAAGCGTAAACACACTAAATCGCCAACACTGCAAAGTTGCCACTACTGTATGCTAATTCTTCCTTTGTCATTAAATGATTCCTAATTACATTAGACAATTTTTCTGTTGTATCCTATCCCGTTTACTATTCTTTATTGTACACCCCCAATCCCAGATGTACTAAAGTTTAAGCTGGGCTTTGAGATTTTGGTTTTGTTGAATTATATATGAATCAGAATCTATATAAGACTTCATGTCTATACAGTTGGTTGTTATTATTAAAAGGAAGTGATAAAACTATTGAGAAGCATAGTTCCCTCTGGGGTGTGCACGTGTATACACGTTTTGCAAACTGTTCACAAAATTTTTGTAGCCTAAAATAATGTAGTAATGAATGAGTATTGATTTAACCATTTCCAGCAACTTAAATAATAATAATCTGTGAATTGATGGGTGTTATTGTTAATTTATTTTAACATTGCATCACATAAAAATAAGAAATACTCATTAATGTTTCATTTAATGGAACAACAAATTGAACACAGTAGTTCAAAGTATAAAATAAAATCTTAACTAATGCAATCCTACTTGTATTATATTAAAACATGTCAATACAGTTCTATTAGCCAAGAGAGATAGGCTGTGCTGAAATCATCTTGAAACAATTTCAAGTTTACGATTGAACAAGCATTCAGTGTGCACAAACTTTTGTCACAGGAAAAGAATTGTGCAACATAAAAATTTTGCACACACTGATTACTACAAATTAGAGGGAACATTGTTCAGAAGTGTTTGATAAGAAGGTATAAACAGCTTCTGACCCTCTTAACATCGACAATGCTCTGCCATTGCGCTCGAGTCTGGGAAGTCTTCAGATCTCTCCATGAGTGGCTGCTTGTATGCATTTCTGCCTTGATGTCCCTACGCCATGTGTTCCTGGGCCTGCCTCTCTTCCTCTTTCCCTGTGGGTTCCAGGTCAAGGCCTGCCTAGTGATGTTGCTGGCAGGTTTCTTGAGGGTGTGGCCGATCCAGTTCCACTTTCGTCTCAGGATTTGTGTGGCAACCATTTCTTGATTCGCTCTTTTCCACAGTTCTCCTCATGTGAATAGTAATCAGTGATTAATTACTTCTTTGGCCAACTTCTATTATAAAGAATCTTTGCCAAATTTTATGCATTTACGTATGGATTTTCAATTGGCTGCTGACTCTGGGTGGAATTTTCCAGTCTGCCTACACAACAATACCTTGTAATATTTAGCTTTTGAATCTAACCATTGTAATCTTTGTGTTCTATGCACAATTGTCTAATTTTCATTGGATTGATTGTTTTGTTATAAGACTAAAACAGTCATACCAGTCCCATAGCTCTTTATCATTTGTTTGTAGCTAAGTACAAGCCTCCCCCGATATAACATGGTTTGCAATATAAGGCGGGTGGATGGTGGACCCTAAAATTCATACCTATTGTCCAGAAAACTGCAAATTAAATAAGAATTTCATCAAAAGACTTACTTAATGACTAAAACATAAAATGTCTTCAATAAAAAAAACCCTTAAAGAATGGCTTTGATCATTTGTTCAAATTTCACTTAATTTTTATGAAATAGTTGATGTTATTGTTAGCTGTTTTTCAATTATTATTGCCCGCCCATACCGCCTGCCACAGTGGTCACTGCTTGGTTATAATGTGGTTGGCTTTCTTGGACCCCCAACTCCAATAAGGGAGGCCTGTACTGCTATGCAGATGGCAGATTGTTTTCACTTGGAAAATATAGAACTTCTCATAATGTGAACTGCTTAAGCTTTTACTCTTTAGGTTTATTGTTTTTTTCACTTATAACTAGAATAAATGTTATTTTGATTAAGTGACTTATAAACCCAAACCCTGTTATGTCAAAAGCAGGGCTCGAAATTAAGGTTGTCCCGTCATCGGTAAAAATGGGTTTATAAAAAAAAAAAATTGGTGAGGATTGTTCTTGTCGTTTTGTTACGGTAGAAAAACAAAGTCAACTTATTTATTTCCTCAACATTTTAATGGTGTTTTTATTATGCTACTAACAACTATAGATGATGATAACAAAGTAAAGAAACATCTTGATTTTGGGACTGTTAACATTTCCTTTGGGACAGTTAAAATTGTTTTTCGGTTAGTTTGGAGCATTGGTCAAAAGTCATGTTAATTTACTTGGAGGTGATAGTTATTGGCGATAGGCTAAAAGTGTTAGGATTAACATTGTTAGAAAATCGGGGATACTTATTAGAAATGTTCAAGATTATGCATGGTTTAAGTAGTAAACCCTGATGTATTTTTTACTAGAAGGGGGTACAAGGGACTGAGAGGCTACACATATACGGTAGAAGTAAATTGAATATCAGAAAATTCTTTTTTAGCAATAGAGTGGTAGGACTTTGGAATCAATTACCAGTATATGTAGTGCTATCAATAAATGCAAATGATTTTAAGAAGAATTATGTTTATTACGCCACCACAAAGGTTTAAGGCCCTAGACATTGTGTAAATAGGATTATGTTGTGTGCTTGTATATACAAATTGTATACTGTTTTTCTTTTTTTACACTAAAATAAAATGTTCTTAAAAAACAAAAATGCAGTTTGAAACTTTAGCTAATTATAAATGAATCTTTTGGTTTTATTACCCAAAAGTATTTCTTAAATTTGTGAAGTTACTTTTAATTATTGTAGGAAACAAACATCAAATTAGCTTAGGAACAAACTTTCTAAGGTATGTGTTTGTATGCGATATTTTCTATTCATATGATGCAGGTCTCCAGACTAAATTCTTTCACAACCGTCCCGAAAAACAATTTTAACCGTCCAAAGGAAATGTAAACAGTCCCAAAATTAAAATGTTGTTTTTTTACTTTGTTATTATTATCTATAGTTGTTAGGTGTTAGTAGCATAATAAAAACACCATTAAAATGTTGAGGAAATAAATAATTGTCAAACTCCAAACTTGGAGTTGACTTTGTTTTTTGTGTCGTAACAAAACAACACAAAAAATCCTCACCAAATTTGTAAAAAAAATGTTGTTTTTTTTTTTGTTTTTTTTAAATCACTTCCATCCCTGGGAAGACATTTGTTCGTCCCGAACACATTTTTACTGGCCCGGGGACAACGTTAATGTTGAACCTTGATATATTGTAAAGTTTTTTAAAATGGCAACTTTATTGACATTTTTAAAAACTTTACATGTTTTGGAATGTGTTTAATAAAAAGACAGTCACTAGTAAATTTAGAGGCAATGATATTCTGCATGGAGTTAGGTACTCATGGACCATTGTTAGTAAGACCCACTTCTAGCTGGCCAGGCATGTCGAAGCTTTGTGCTACTTATGGCACCGGGTATTCCCCAATGGTCACCCATCTAGATACTGACCAGGCTCGACATTGCTTAACTTGAGTGATCTTACGAGAACCAGTGTATCCAAAGTGATTTGGCCGTAATATCTTAGCTTCGAGGAAGGGTTCCTCAATCCTAATCCTTGTGCTGAGTGCTTAGCGGAGAGGTATTGAGTACCACTCCCAGAGGCGAGCACTTAGTGTTATCAGGTGATGAGCTTTCCCAAAATGGAAATTGAGTATTGTTCATCAAAGAAAATATAAATAGAAGTGGGCTATATGGAGGTCAAAATTAATTTTTTTGTTATTTTTTATTGGGGCTGAGATTTTTGTGTTCTATTTTACATTACTCAACATGAAATGACAATTTTGGCAGGAGTGTTCTCCTGAAAAATGCTTGAGCTGGCTATAGGGGTCCTCCGCCTCTTTTTGCAGGAATGATTCAGCAGTAAAGCTGAACTGTGGCTAGACCACAGGATGCGAACATCCTGTAGTCGGTAGATGCCTGAGCTGGCTATTGAGTTATACCGACCCTTTGAAGGAGAATCAGGATGGACCGGCTGCCTGCAGTTTTGATCGCAGATCCTCATGACAGTATGGCTGTCTGCATCATTAAGTCCAGACCCTGGTCACTCCAACAAAAATAGATGTGCGCTGACTATGGGGTTCTGCTAAGAGGTGTGACCCGACAGCAACGCATCATAAGCAGATTCGAGCCCAGATCCAGATCACACACCTACGAAAAAAAGAAAAAAAAAAGGTTACGTCTTAACTTAGTCTGTAGTTCCTCTCCTACCTATCTGTTTATGGACCCCAAATTTAGAAAGGAAACAGTTACAGTCAGAGATTATTAGCATTAATAGCAGCAACTGTTATAACAGAATCTTAGTAAGAATGAGAATATTATTAATAATGATAAGTGGAATTAAATCTTGGCAGTCTTCGAATTTGACCTTGCTGAAAAAGACTGACTGGGGTATTTTTTGTTTTTACACTAGGTGGTTGCTTATGTAAAGTTAGAATGTTCCTATTTCCCTGTTGGCATTTTCCACAGCATTAGGACGATAGATGGCGGGCCTGTGTGTGAAGTAACCCTCCAGCCTGAGCAATGAATTTTTAAGGTGAAGTGCGACTTGCCCCTACCCTTTTAAACCAAGGGTTTACATCCTATAGACCACTGGAGTGGCACGAATAGGAGCAGAGACCATAGGTCGTAGGTCTGGCAGAAATGTCCTTCTCCTGACAGATGCTCCTATTTCCGAGTCAGCTACAACCCCCACTGATGTGCAGCAGCTTTCTGCAGTGTTTTTTGTCTTTTTCATAAATCATATATTTTCGGAATAGTGGCAACCCTGTTGTATGATAGGCATTCCACCCACCTTTCTGAATGGCATGCTTAATTCCATGACGAAAATAACGTTTTATTAAGATTTCATCTAAGAAAAAGGGAACCTTTTTTTTTAAGAAATGAGAAAATTCCAGGATAAGTGGACAAATGATTACTTTGTTGAAGTAAAAAACACACCAAGGTGTCTAATATGTTCTGAATCCCTCTCCGCATTTAAAGAATTTAACGTTACGCGTCATTACACAACTAAACATTCAGGGTATGATAAAGTTAAAGGAGATATCAGAAAGCTTAAAATTGAAACACTAAAGAAACCTAAATACGCTTTTTTTCTAAAAGGCAAACAGAGCTCAGCAAAATGGTGCATGCAAGCTATGTTGTTAGCAAAAAAGTTCCTAACATTCTAAAAATTATTCTGACGTGAATTTGTGGCCCGGTTTATGATTAGAAATATCTCATGCGGTCTGCTGCTCGAAAAAGGTTGCCCATGCCTGTTCTATACCTATGCCCACAAGTGCCACAGTAGAATTAATTGCAGATTTCATGAATATTTGGTCACCTTGTAGTTTAGTGTACCAAATTCTTACAGTTGTTGTGAGGGTGCCTGGGTCAGTTACAACAAAATACTAACTAAGCAGATATCAAATCTGATAAAAAAAACAACTTTTCAGTCATTTTTTTTCAACAGTATCCACATTTTTTACTGCTATTTGTATTTTTATTCATTCAATTTCAAAAAAAGACCATACCAGCTTTCAAAACTAAAAAGAATTCATGTGCTCCCAACTATATGATAAAATAAATACACCCATAGTTAAAATAGCTGATGGAGTTTTCATTCTAATTTTATTTTTGGATTCTTCTACACGTTTTTATTAAATTTTTATATCTATTTTGATGTAACTGACTGAGTACTCTCACAACCACCCTGATAATTTGGGATGTTAAACTACGAAAGCGCCAAATATTTGGAGATATCTTCATGGAATCAAGCATTAAAATAAAACTGTTTCTAAGTTGCTGTAAGCTTCTTTTTATTCCCCCCATTCTTTTCCTCTAAACCAAAAGACCTTTACAAAAAACTGTATTGTGAATCGTCGGAAGGGGGTTATGGATAATGATGGAACCTCTGTTAATGAATAAATTAAACATGAATTTTTTATATATTTTTTCCTGACTCTAAATCCGGACATTACTTATGGAATGACCCGATGGTTATGAAAAATCTAAATCAGGTAGCACTATTCACATGTAAGGCTGTTGCTATTTGATTTGATATTCTAGAATTTGATAACCCTTAAATGTTGATTATATTTGTGCTAATATTGACATAACAATATCTTTGTAAGGGCTTTCGTTATCATAAACTTCAAATTAATTTATTTTTTTTTGTGAGCAGAGGATTGATATCTTCATTTGAAGGGCAATCAGGATGTTGAAAATGGCCTAAACAACTGTAACATGTACATCAGAAGGCATATATCAATCCGATTCTCAAGGCAGAAGTACATTCATAAAAGAATTGTTAATTTTAAATTTAAAGAAGTTTTAGAATTCTAATATTTTATATCATCCAGAACACTGAAATTGAAAGTATTTTTAATTTTCATAGTTTGTCATTTGAAATGAAATTTCTATTTTCTAGGAGCCAATGTTGTCGACCTAACAGAATATTGTTAAATTTTGAAATACTATTAAGCTTAAATGTTTTCTTTTTCAGATATGAATGAATTAAATTTACCAAAAACATGTCAGGTGGATTTTCCAGACCCAGATGACCTGCTGAATTTCAAATTAGTTATTTGTCCTGATGAGGTAAAATAACTCATCTTTATTTGATACTGTGCATTTTTGTCTGCATATTATACTTTGTGATTTCTATGGTGGTAGATGCCATAATTATTCAGTCAGAAAATAGATTCTAAATCTAACATATTTATTTATTTGTTCTGTAACACTAAGGGATGCAACTCCTCTATATTATTGTTTAGTAGGTTACCACATGACTACGCAGTAAAAACAGAACTTTTTGTTCTGATGACATAGTAAAAATGCTAAATTATAAGAATAATAAAAAGTAATAAAAACAAAAACAAAAAATAATAAATATCCGTTTGGTCAACTGAATGCAAATCTCTATTATCCATGTATATAAAATGCAATGTGTATCCATATATTCTCTTATTTCTTTAATTATTGACTTAGTCATATATCTTCCGTATCATGATGGGGCAAAAATCAGATTATGCCTTATCAAATGTCGTTTGCCGATACGAAAAAGAATGTCTCTGTGGTTCCACTATCTTATTATATAGGTGTGGGGAGTTTTTTTCCCTGCTACACACTTTTTAAAAAAACATAATTAACATGGAATTATTGGTTTTGAAGGAAACTAGTTTAAATTTCTAGCGAATACAATTGGTTTTGAAGGGATACAAACAAGTTTAAATTTCTAGCGAATACAATTGTATTTAAAGTTGTTAGAAGACTGCAAGGTGTATAGAATTTTTGTTTTTGTTCTTACTATGTAGTCCAATCATATATCTTCCATATCATGATGGGGCGAAAATCAGACTGTCTGTTCAGCTTATCATCAAATATCGTCTGCCGATACAAAAAAGAATAAATACATTTGTACTAAAATATATATTTGCATAATTTATCCATACCTAAATAATCCAGTCATTTTTGACAGGTTCTATCCTAGTGTATCTTAAAATTAATGTCTCTCCCTACCCTCAGTAGTTAACATTACTCACTAGTTTCTAATGAAACCTGATGTATAAAAGATTTCAATTCTTTTAATTGTTTTTACCTGTGATGAACCCCACCAGATCTATGAGAAACAAGATCAAATTGAAAAGAGAGAGGGGAGGCCTACTGCTTGTGAAGACGGATTAGGTACATAAATGTGAGAGTGGGGAAAAGAAAGAATCTGCTTACGAAGTGAAGGGGGAATCCTCAAATCTTAAAATTTTCATGTAATTTTTGATGAAATATTGAAATTTTAATGAAATTCTGTAATTTTGTCAATGTCAGAAACAAATGTCAAAAACTGGGTGAACAATGTCGCAGATTTTGAACAGTCTGTTCTTGTTGCATGAATGAGAAAAAAATTAGTCAAAGCCAGTATTCATTGCCTGCATCTTGATTCAATATTCTTTTTGTGATTGTCAGGGATTCTACCGAAGTGGACGATTTGTGTTCAGTTTTAAAGTTGGTCAAGGCTATCCACATGACCCACCTAAAGTGAAATGCGAAACTATGGTATATCATCCCAATATTGATTTGGAAGGAAATGTTTGTTTGAATATATTAAGGTAAGGAAGCATGAACAATTCTTTTTCTTTCTTTTTAAAAAAAAAGTTAAAACTATGTATATACTTTTTTTTGTTTTGTTTTACAGAAAATAAATAAATATGTAGTTTTAATTTGATCAAAAATGTATTTAATCAAAACAAAGGACAACAAATCAAAACAACTATTTTTTTACAATCAAAAGTTTATGTAATTAAAATGAAATCAAACCTTTTTTACAAAAAAATAAGTAAATATGTAGTTTTATTCACAAAATAGGCAACTTCGTCAATTCAGAATAACATATATATGCTATTATGGATGGATTGAATAATTATCGCTCATGGGGCATCTCAACAGCTATAGTTACTGGTATTGAAAAATCGTCAGGTTCTGAACAAATTCTGTTGAATTTACTCTAATTTTCTTAGATATGTTTGATTGCATCCATTTTGTTTTTCTGAACATTGTGCAGCAGGGTTGGCACATTTGGCCATAAGGGGAGATAATCCGAGCTTTATCTCAGAGACTTGCACAATACAGACATTGGAATAGTGTCAAATGTCGGAACCGGAAGCACACACCAGGTGTTCAAAAGTCATAGACAAGATATTGACTTAACCCTGACTGCAGAGGGCGGGCTGGAAAATCAGCATGGCGTTCGAACCCGATAAAAGCTACACAGAGGTCCTCGGAAAAGCAGAGACACACAGGACGCCCTCGGAGAGGCAGAGAGCAGCAGGGCCTGGGAGCACGGGGCCAGTTCCCCTGTTGGGAACAGTCTATCGGCTCTCATTACCTCTCTCCCACTCTTCATTCTCCGCCACAACACAATATATCTTATGAAATAAAAAATATATCCTCATTTTTATAAACCAAGATTGGTGTCTTCCCTTTTCTCCAAGTTCAGGATTTTCCTCCCGTGGACCAAGCGGGCTATACAACACTGGTACATAAAATGTATTCCTTAATATGCATATGTTGTATATCCATCTTGGTCCTCGGGAGGAAAATCCTGAATGATATGTTTTTGTTTCATCAAATACATTGTGCCGTGCCGGAGAATGAAGAGTGGGAGATAGATGAGAGCCGACAGACTGTTCTTAACAGGGACATTGGTCTTGTGTTTTCCCAGGCCTGGGCGGTCAGTCTGCTTCCTGAGGGCGTCTCTCTCGCTCTTATCGGGTTCGAACGCCCACACTAATTTTCCAGCCAGTCATCTGCAGTCAGGGTTTAGTCAATATCCTGTTTATGACTTTTGAACACCTGGTGTGTCTGTTTCCGGTCTTGGACACCTGCAGTTTGGGGTTTTCTTCGATATTCTGTGGGGCTCTAATCTGTGGACCCCCCACCTGCCTAAAGATTGAACTAAAGTTTCACTCTTAATGATTAAAAACTTTGCCTGATCATTAGTTTATATTTTTTATCGACATGACATAGCAGAATTGGGTAAAGATCTACATCTGTTAATCAAGTCGAAAAAATAGAAACCATTTTTTTTCTCCAGTATTTTTTAGTGCTTTTAATCCATTAGATCCTAACAATCTTCATAGAAGTTGTTAGTTTTTAGAAAAAATATTTTTTGAAGTTTTTTTACGAGGGAGGTTCTATTTACAATGTAACTGTATGGTCAACTGGACCGTTACTTTCCGTACGTTGTATTGAAGTGAGGCTTCGAAGTATTCAGTTACTTCCCATGTGATGCTTCTATGATATTTTTCTGTGCTTTCATTAAAATATCAAAGATTCCTCAGAAGGGAAGTAATGGTCCAGTTGACCATACAATTACATTGTAAATAGAACCACCCTCGTAAACCTTAATTATCAACTTTTAGTAGTGTATGTTCTCCGCTTATACCTTCATTGAGGATGTTGCAGGGTTAGGTACACACAGGTAATTGTTAGTAAGTCAAAGCTCCATTCTGATTACAGCACCTAGTATTCCTCGGTGGTCACCCATAGTTACTGACTAGGCTTGACATTGCTTAACTTTGGATACACCGGTTCTTGTAAGATAACCAATGTGATTTGGCCATAACTCTTTAGTCTCGGAGAGAGGTTCCTCAATTCTAGTCCTTGTGCTGAATGCTTAGCAGAGAAGCATTGAGTAACATTTTTAAAGTCTTTGGCATGGCAGTGGATTGAACCATGGCCTACCGTACTGAAGGCAAGCACTCTACCACTGTGATCAGTAACACACAAGTAGTAAGCACCAAAAGTGTAAAAATCTTCAACTTTTTCAGTTTCCACTCTCTTCAAAATGAATAAATGAATTTGTAGTGCTGCAGGTCTTATGTCGAAAATTTTGCTCCAGCATGAAGATCATGTTACAAGCAATATCTAGCCAAAATATCAAAGTACATGTATAGAAGATGGGACAAAAACATGTTGCAAATTTTGTTTAATTTACAGACCAGAATTTATGACCTCATCATTTGCAGTAATTTCTCATATTTATCACATAGTTGGGTGCATTTATGAGAACCCCCCCCTATCCCCCCAAAATTGCTACAAAAGGTTTCACAGCAGTTCTTCGTGGTATCAAGTGTGCTCAATAATATACTAAAATGCCTACCACAGTCTGACCACTGGAAAGGTATAAATTTTAAGATGGCGTCCATGTTGACTGTCAAATTAATTGGCTGCATTCATGAAAAAACTCCTCCGATCCCCAAAAAGTCGCAACAAAAGGTTTCTCAATGGTTTTTAGTAGTATCAGGTGTGCCTAATGCCATACTATAAGTCTACCACAATCTGACCACTGGAAAGGTATAATTTTCAAGATGGCGTCCAAGATGATTGCCAAATCCTTGAAATGCCCATTATTTGTTCATTATTCATTATTCATTCTAGACAAGTTTTCCCAACTGTCTTTTATAGTATGAAGTGTGTTCAATAACATACAAAAGTCTACTACAGTCTGACCACTGGAAAGGTATAATATTCAAGATGGCAGACACATCTTTGAAATGCCCCTTTAACTGTTTATAATTCATCCTATACATGTTTCCCCAACGTTTTTTGTAGTATCAAGTGTGCTCAATAACATATCAAAAGTCTGCCGCAGTCTGGTCAATGGGAAGATATCATTTTCAAGATGGCGTCCAAGATAACTGTTAAATCATTAAATGCCCCATTATTCATTCATTATTCATTCTAGA
>VCCN01001036.1:5454841-5476172 GCA_006491835.1 Architeuthis dux | reverse complement strand
TACTTTGTTTGGTACCAAATTTGTTAATGGTGTATTTTTTTCCCCCCCATTAGTAAAAAGAATCATAAAGAAACTATATGAAATGTTTTTAGGCAGTCATCTTGGTGTCACCCCTTTTGATGGTGTTAACTGGGTTACGTTCCAGTAACTAGGTTGTTAAACAAAAAAAAATGGTTGCTCAATGAATGCCATGTTTTAGGGCTTAAAAATCCAACGTTTTCTTAGTTTTTTCAATTCAATAATGCAAACAGTTATGTACCTTGCATTGCATTTTTATAAATCTTTTTTTCTTTAAATGGTTCTTCAGACGATTGAACTTCTTGTATTATGTTGTAAACATGCGTTTTGGCCGGTCCATTCTTCGACCTTCTTCAGGTGTAAAATCCGAGTGTGATGGGTTAAACATAACTTATGTTTAAAGGGGGTGCTTCGTGTCTTTGTCTTGTCTGTTGAGAAGTGGAAGCCACATTGGGTTGAAATCTGCACTTATCTGGCTAATGCATTTAGTCGACATTTTGATGTGAGCTGCTTCTTTGATTTTCTCTGCTTCCAACATTGTTCTGTCAATATTCTGCACTTCCTCCCAGAGAGGAAGATGGTCGCCATTCTCTCTCCAGGTGTTGTCGGCCATAGCCAATTTTTCTATCTCGCCCCTGGTTATGGCTTTCTTGTGTGCATCAAGTCTGACCTTGAGGGAGCAGCCCGTTTCTCCGTTATAGATAATACCACATACCACATTTACAGGGTATGACGTAAACACAGTTGTTCACCAGTTTGGGGTCACGAGTAGGGGCAACCTTACTTAGCAGACCTCTCTTTGTGTGTGCGTGTGCGTGTTTGAAAATGACCTTGATGTCATAGTGTTTACATACTTTTTGAATACATTCACCAATCCCTTTTTGGTAGGGTAAGAGAATCATAGATGGGGCGGGCCTAGAAGATGGAACTTTAGCAGCAGTAGTAACTTTGGCTGTTCCTTTCCTGGTTATAGAATGGGGCGGGAATCCATTTCTTTCAAGAGCTTGTTTGATGTTTGACCACTACTTCTCCTACAACTTTGGTGTGCTACTAATTGAAGCTGCTCGGACTTTTAAGCAGTTAATGAGTAAGGGTGGTTGGAGTTAAAATTAAGGTAGAGGCTAGTATATGTGGGTTTTCTGTAAACATGTGCTCAGACCATTCTTCGTGTGTGTGACCAGAACGTCCAGGAAAGGGAGCATGTTATTGTGTTCTATTTCCATTGTGAATTTTCTTCGACCACATGAATTCGATCAGACCTTCCATACAATTCAATAGAGTTTGTTGATGTTTATAAAAGTTGTACATTTTCTATTTACAGAGAAGACTGGAAGCCAGTATTGACTGTTAATTCAATCGTCTATGGTTTACAATATTTATTTTTGGTAAGTTTTAATTTTTTATGTATTTTATAATTTATCTTCAGACATTTCCTACTATCGGATTTCGAAAAGAATAATCTACATAAAGTGATCACTTTGGTACAACATCTTTTAGATAATAAATAACTGGCTGATGTCATTAAGCAAAAGATATAAAAATTGGAACAATTTACATTCATTATTATGTTATTCAATTTATTGTTATAAACAACTTTGAATTGTAAAAAGATTATTATGGTCAATATAAGTATTTTAATATAATTTTTAATAAAATGTTTGGGACTGACTGATTTTGATAACAATCACTGATTGATAACATTATCCATGATTATAATAAACCGCTTCCTATGTAATTGAGTTTTTTTTTTTGTGTAATGGTTCGCACATCTGCCTCACACACAGAAGGTCCTGGGTTTGATTCCCAGTATGAGTGAAGAGTGTGAAAAACTCTTAAGACAAATTTCCCTGTGCACTCAGCAGCTAATTGAGTACACTCTAAGCTGTGTGATTAGGGTGAGGTGTCCCTTCAGTGGACTTGCATCCTCCCAAGTGGGTGGTCATAAAAACTTGTTAGAATAAAGCCCTGGTCTCGGCCAGACTTGAGACTTGCAGGGATCATCAAGATGATGCCTGCAACAGAAACCGGGTCTTCGTCACCAGGTGTATGCAGTTGTCTCTTGAGAGACGGACGCTTTACATGATTACATGATGATTGCTTTATAATTGTTTGAAACTTATACTCAGAAACTGCCTGATACTGCATCTAGTTGACAGCGGAGGTCTTCAGGAGAGGAAACCAATTTTGTTAAATTTATTATGTCAGATGGAATAAATTTTTTTAAAAAATGTTAAATTCACTTGAAGCTTTTTTTTAAAAAAAAATTTTTTTTTTTTTTTCATATGAAATTAATAGTTAATATGAACATTATTTTATTTTTGCAGGAACCTAACCCAGAAGATCCTCTCAACAAAGAGGCTGCTGAAGTTTTGCAAAATAACCGTCGCTTGTTTGAACAGAATGTGTCTAAGTCAATGCGTGGAGGTTACGTTGGCTCCACATACTTTGAGCGTTGCTTAAAGTAAGATCTCTCAAGTGCACCTGTGTATGTGAGTGTGACTGTATGAATGTGCCTGTGTGTGTGTGTGTGTGTGTGTATGTATATATATATATATATATACACACATTTGAGTGTGGTTGTGTGCTGGATATTTGTCCTGTTTTATCTGACCCTCTCCAATTGCTACACTCTCCTTAGTAACTTTATTTACACATGCACATATGTGCACACACACACACACACACACACACATGTGAGTAGATGCATCAACATTTGTCTCACACGTATAGACACTCAAAAATAAAAAAATTTTCAAATGTGAACACATTCTTACTCTCAACATGTATACATGCACTTCAAAATACTGTTCCTTAAACATATGCGCACTCACACACATACACATAAAAGTGCATGGATACAAACTCAGATATATACGCACACTTAACTGTATGAATTCAAGCTCTTACACATGTATTTAAATTAGGATTAGTATGTTCCCCACACACAGTTGATATCACCACACAGTTGATATCACCACACAGTTGATATCATCACACAGCTGATATCATCACACAGCTGATATCACCACACAGCTGATATCACCACCCCTGTTACTAGTATTTCAGGTTAAAAATTACATTACTTTTCCTCTATTTCATGGGTATAGCTCAGTTGTGGTGCATTGAACTGAAGGCCACAAGGTTCAGGGTTCTGTCTCTAATGCCAGGCTGGTGATTGACATACGGGCCCACCGAGAGGGGGCGGGGGGTTGCAGAGGCAAGTGCCTTTGTGCATGCCCAAGGGCTCATAGAAAATTACTAAAAGTCCAGTGCTTTTCGTCCCCTTGGACCCAACCCACCAGGAGCTCTTCTCCTGGATCCTCTCCATGGCCCGGTTGGCATATTATTGTGCCCTCGTCTTGGTGTGCCGATCACCTGCTTTCACTTCAAATAATGGCCACAGTACCCCTTTGTATTCATTGCCCAGTTTTTTGTACTTGAAAAATCTTGCTGGTTTGATTCTTTTCATCTAGTGGGAGCTGGAATATGTGCTATTCACTTCAGGGTATTTTCTCTTTGGCTATACATAAGAATCCTTTTATATGTACATATCCACCATTCTCTCTCCCCCCATCCCCTGGTTGTTCTGAAGCTCTGAATTACTGTAGTACATGTATATTTATAACTTGGGTTTATCTTGGTCTGTCCAAAGCTAATGCTACTTATAGCTACTGCTTCAATCTTCTGGGCAGTAAATTATTATAGACACAGCTGTGTACATGTGTGTGTGTGTGTGTGTGTGTGTTGGGATGTGGCTCTGTGTTTACAAGCTTATTATCTTTATGGAATCGAGGGAATAAATGTTGGATGAGAGGAAAGAGAGAATAAGAATGAATGGAAGTGGAGGTGGGTAATAAAAAAGAAAACCCACATCTCACTGCCTCCCCATCAAGGAGACAAAAGGGGGGGGGGAAATGGAGGCATATAAAGACAAAACAGTTGTAAAATGCTTTGAAAAAAACAATTAGAAGATACTTTGAACTTTGAGAAAAAAAAAATTAGAATAAATTCCGTTCTATCTACCCAGTAAAAGATGAATGAAAAAAACCCAAACAAACCATAACTCTCCTCCCTCTCCCACCAGTCTTTTCTTTCTTTCTTTCTCTCTCTCTTTCTTTTTTTCTCTCTCTCCCTCCGACTAAAGGTCCTATTGCCCTTCTGCATGGGGATTTGAAGACAGGAGAGTGTGGCCTGAGCAGGTGAAAGTGTCAGAAGACCGGGCAGAGGGGAAGAATGTCCTGCAAAGACAACCAGGAATTAATATTTGGATAATAATTATTAATAATGAAAACTGACAAGAACGAAAGTGAGAAAGTCCAGACAAAAATAAACTAATTGTTGAAACTCTTGAACCCTTCACAGGTTATTTTGGCTTGAATATTTTAAAGGCAGGCTTGCCAGATTTGGCCAGAAATCTGAGCATTACCCAATGCAGGCATTGGAATAACGTCAAATTTGCAGGCCGGACTCTGCCTACAGACTCACTCGATTTCCAAATTCAACGCTATTCCCATGCCTGTGTTGGGTAAGTCTCTGAGATAAAGCTTGGATTGTCTCCCTTTCTGGCCAAATCTGGCAACCCTGTAAATTCAGGGTGAGTATCCATTATTGGCATTCACAACTCAAAATCAGACTAATATCCTCGTCCCAGTTAACTTTTTATCCCATTATTTAAAAAAAAAAGTCAATAAGGATATTAACCTGAGCAATGATCCTAATGCCATCGATGGGGTTTTTTTTTTTTTTTTTTTTTTTTTTGAAACTTTTTTTGTCCGTTTTCTTTCTTTTTTTAATTTCTTTCTTTTTTTTCTTCTTTTTTAAAAATATTTTTTAAAAATTCTATTCTTTAAAACTTTTCTTCGTTCAATGCAGAAAAATTTGCAGACCCCCCCCCCTCACACACACACACACACTTTCTTTTTGATGGGTTTGTTATTCTTAATTTCACTTTCAGTTGATTTCATTTTTTATATAAAGAAAATAAATAAATCAGTAAGAAAAGAAATGAAAGATTTTCTCCTTTCTTTCTGAGATTCAGAGTGAGGACCTTAAAAAATGTTGCTCTCTGAAAATCTTTTGTTTAAACTAGTTAATTCCCATGAAAAAAAATTCACGGATATATTTGAATTTCTATGAGATGATCTTATAAGGGAAAAAAAAAATACTGAATTTCTTTCAGTGGAAGAGTGTATATAAAGGCCACGCTACTGGTTCTCGAGATATTCAAAATAGCTGGATACTTTCCGAATGTGGGTAGGAGATATTTTATCAGCAAAATTGTTACCTTTAAATGGAACTGTCGATTGTTATGGACAGAGAAATGGAAAAAAAAAAACCACTTCATTATATAAGTAGATGATCTTTTTCATTTATATTTGCCTCAACTCTTTCAAGACTAACCTATTAAAGTGCTTAATGCCTGAATTAAAATGTTCCATTAGACTTTTAAAAGTGACCTATTGGACATATATATCCCAAGCCACACTGGCATACAAGGAAATGACAAAGCTGATTCAGAAGCAAAAATAGCAATAAACAAGAAACAATTAAACTCTAAAATACCATACACTGACCCCAGGCCCGCTATTAACAAACTCATCACAAACAAATGGCAGAAACAATGGAACACCTGCATTAACAACAAACTAAAAAATATCAAACCCACCATTGGAGAATGTTAAGCTGAATACAGAAAGATAAGAAAGGAAGAGGTAGTATTGACCAGACTCTACATAGGCCATACCCAACTCACACACAACAATCTCCTGAAAAACGAACGATTGAACTCCTTGTTATTTGTGTTGTAAACAACATTTCGGCCGATCCATTCTTCGGCCTATGTACTATACAGGTTACCCCCCCTTAAACATAACTTCTGTTTAACCCATCACACTCTGATTTTACACCTGAAGAATGGATCGGCCGAAACGTCTTGTTTACAACACATAACAAGGAGTTCAATCGTCTGAAGAACCATTTGAGTATTCATGACCCTTCTCAAAACTATAGAAAAAAACCTGAAAGATCTATTCAACAAAACTAAAACACACAAAATCGAAAATATAATCACCTCAAAATACTCAAAATTATTTACACCGATTCTCCTCAAATACACATAAGACCAAAGATAAAACCAAATACAACCCCAACAAAACTAAACAATGCAACTAACAATATCCCAACAAAAACCATTTCCAGCATTATATGACCTACTAAAAGGTTGACAGGCTGCTAAACCCAGCAAACCAAACTATATATATCCCAGCAGTCATAGAAAACCTTGGTGTCTCGAAAGGATTAAGAGGTAGTAATATTTTTATGTTGATAAAATCTCTATGTACATAAAAAATCTTTAATGCATGTGCTAAAAACTCCTTCCTTTATTTCAATTAATAATCTTTTCTAAGATCCCAATATCAACTTAAGCAACAGTCTCTCAAGAGACAACTCCCAATGGAGTATACACCCGGTGATGAAGACCCGGTTTCTCTTGTATGTGTCAGCTTAGTGATTCTTGCAAGTTTCAAGTCTGGTTCTTACAAATTTTTTATGACCTTGGCAGGATGCAAGTCCAACAGAAGGGATATCTCCACCCTAATCACACAGCTTAGAGTGTAGTCAATTAGCTGCTGAGTGCACAGGGAAATTTGTCTTAATTAAGAGTTTTTCACACTCTTCACTCATACCGGGAATTGAACCCGGGACCTTCTGCGTGTGAGGCAGACAGGCTAACCATTACACCGAGCAGACAATCCCAATGTGAAGCTGTACCCTTTTTTTAGAAACCGTCAACATTGGTCTGGCTGGCTATGTATCTATCACACATACAGGCTGCACCAATGGCGCTAGAGGGCTGATAATTTTTTTAACCCCTCCCCCCTAAATAGGTTTTTAGTGTGGGGTTCAACTTGCGATGTAAGTTTATGCTAAATTGGTCCTTTAGTTTATGTCCACAGCATTCATGCTTGTTTTTTGAAAATTCAGACTTGTTTAGTGATCACTGCCCGACAAAAGGAGAGAGAAGTAACTTATTCATTGATCACCCCCAACACAGCATGCTGCCAAAAGATGTTGGTCACAATACAAAGATATTGACTAACCAGACCTGTTTTTTTTAAAAATTTTTTTTTTTTATGCATTTTTAAAACCTGAGGATTAGGAATAAATTCTGATTTATTTCTCTGTTTCCTTGAATAAGACAAAATATAAACCATCAGGTTTATAAAAAACAGTTTTTATATGCCCTTTTGACTTGAGAAAATGTCTAAAAATAAATTTTAAATTGAGGAATCCTCCTGATTTATTCTGCATTTTTTTTTTCTTTTTAAAATAACCCTATTTCTAATAAAGAGTTTAGGAATATCTATTTTCCTTTAGAATAATAAACTAGCTAGAATGGTAGACAGTTTTGTAAAAATTCATTTTTTCCCCCCACCTCTAACAATTTGATGTGACTATTTTTGCAAATTTAGCTTGTAATGGTTGTATTGTGAAGTCTGTTACTGAGATATGAAAATGCAATCAGATTTCAAATTATGTTACTAAGACCATATGAGGCACTAAGAACCACAAGGAACAATCAAGTTAAGTATATCACTATAAAGCCTTCTCTATCTGGGGAGCAAGTCAGATGGATTGGGTGGTGTTCACAAAGTGATTGAAATTTCCATTCGTGCAATTATAGTTAAACGTGGTTAAAGTTTTTTTTTTTTTTTTCTTCAAAATACCACAATTTTTCTGATGAAAGTGTTTGTATCTTTTAGCTACATAACAAAAAAATGACTGGAATATGTGCAAATTATGGCATTTTGGATAATTAAGTTAAGAAACTTTAGATGCATTTTTCGGTACTAGGACATTTGTGTCCTGGTCCGGTCATTTTTTCGAACCTCCGTCTCTCTTGCTCGTTATACTGAAAAGAGTCATATTTAGGGTTTCTGATTAAATTACACCTTTTTAGAGATTGACATTACTGAAACGTCAGCAGTCTTACCAAGATCGCAGCTTTAACTTTGCACAGACCTTTTTCGACAAGTTTAAAATTAAGAGTGAGATCGATTAATAATCTAAAAGTTTTTAAAAACTTTTCTTCATCCAGTGCAGAAAAATTATGAGCAAAAAAGTAGGAAAACAGAAGCATTTTTAGTTTTGTTACAAAAATGTTTACATCACAATGTTGTTTAAAATGGGCTCAACACCTCATAATTCTGAATACAGCTATTGAAACATGAAAGGGCTAATCCGGTGTTGAGGCAAAATGTGTCCATTTCAATTCTGTCAATTTGGGTGCTTAATCCACACATCATCCATATGGCACCTATAACAAGTAAAGAAGCCTTCCATTGCACTAAAAAGAGTAGGGTCTAAAAATTCCCATGGTGATAGTTGTTTCGAAGAGGTATATGTATTCACCCGTGTCTCTGTCTGTCCACATGATATCTCCAAAATTAATCAATTAATTTCAAAGAAATGTTGTGGAAGGGTGGGCCATTGGCTACGAAAGAAGTGATTACATTTTGGGGAAGATTCAGGAATTAGTTTTCGATTGATAAATAAATATATTCTTTTTTATTATTCTGCAAGGAAGGAGGTTAAAAATGAACAGTTAATAAAAAAAAAAATTCTAAAATTAAATTTAGGCACATGTCAAAAGTTCAAGAAAAACAAGATTCTGTTCAAAACCTGCAATGCATTTTACACAATTTTTGACAGTATTTGAAATTTGTTTCTGTAATAAAACTAATTGTTTCCAATTAATTTTTAAGTTAATCTCCGTTAAAACGTCCGAAACAAAAATAAATAACCATTGCATCAGAAATAAAACAAGAGATATCGTCCAAAATGCAATATAATTCATTGGTAAATGAACGGTCGATTGGTCCTAAAATTACCAGTAGAATTGAATATTCTTAATAATTAATCGGAATGAGTTGCTTCCCTTAGAACCGGCATTAATTTTGCGACAAATCGGGAGTTACTCCTGGACACCCTATATACATATATGGACTGTGTACATTTGTTATAAACACTGTATTGTATGCTTCAATGAAACGAAGAAAAATTTCTGTCTGCTAGGATTCTACTTTACACTTTATTTTATTCCATGTTTTGCTTTCACACAACCAGCTGACAGCTAAAGAAGACAAAAAAAAGAACTTTTACAATTGTCAATAATTCGCTATGACTACGGAACGCGCTTTCTTTCTTTATATCCTACTCTCTTATTAAACTACCAAACCTAAAGGAAGCAAAATTCTTCCTTTTCTTGTACTTTTTATACTTCAAGAATTGATTTAAAAAGGGTACATATAAACCAGTGTTTCTCAACCTTTTTCAGCCTAACGCCCCCCCCCATGATATGTGTAACATGCCAACTCACTGTAGTTAAAATATGAGTAAACACAATGATTTCTTCCTGCAAGTCATTTCTTGTTTTTCAACCTTGCAAATGAATGGATTCATAACCCAGAGAGGAATATTCATATCAATCCGATCTTCAAAGCGCTTCTCAAAATCATTTTTCAGTGACTGCAGATACATACAGTATTCTTTGTTTACCCATAGAATAATAGTAACACTACAGGATATTAAGCAAAATAATTCGTTACTTGTATAGAAGAAATGGTTGGCGAAGTTAGCATTTAACAACCTAATCCGAGGGATTTTTTATTTAGCAGATTTAATTGGATTTCTGGGTATCCGGACAGTTCGGACCTGGACAAGTTGGCCGCCAACATTTCGGCTGCGTTTCGTTTTTAAAGGGCGAAAATGACTAACTGGACGGGATTTAAAACGAAATAGAATCAAAATATATAAATCTAATGCAATTTACAATAATAAATTAATTCATGTTTGTTGTTTACTGTTTTATATCTTTTTAACGTTTTATAGCTAGTTTTTGTTTATTTTCTCGAGTAATGTTATTTAATTTTTTTTTTTATTTATTTAATTAAAATGTTTTCCATTTTCATAAAAAATTACGGATGCACAAAATAGATAAAATTTGATTGTAAAATAAAGTTGGTGCAGCACGAAAGTTTTCACGTCGGAGAAATTAAATTGCTGCAATGTGAAAACGGTGTTAAAACAAATTTATATTAATATTGAAGCCTTCTGTTTATTTGTAGCAATCAACTATGTTCCCTTGCGTTTGTTTTTGCCTATTTTGTGTAGCCGTAGTCGATTTCGAAATCTGAACTGTCCGGGCCAATTTGTTGTAGTCTCGTAGATTCAGATTTCTGGGTCCGTAATTAATTTTAATTTCGTTGGGGGCAGGTGTCAACATCGACCATATTGTGAGAGGATTGACGCCATGATGTCGGACAACGCTCTCCAAAAATAAACAAAACGATTTGACACTTTTAGAGTAAGTATTCTAATTCTGGCCTCTACCGCAATTTTTATAGACTTTCTAGAAACCACAACTCAGTTAAAAAAAAAAAAGAAAGCTGTCTTTATGCTTGACTTGTGTGTAGACTTTGTTTTCAGAGAATTCGATTTTATGGTCTAAATTACGTCGGGAAATGGTTCGGGTCGGCGGTAGTTGTAACAACTTGCCCCTCAAAATATGACTGGACAAAAAGCAACAGGCATAATCATAACCCGGGCATTGCGACCGTTTAGAAAACCTTTCTAAACGGTCGCAATGATTTTTAACTATGGATATTTAAATTTAAAAAAAAATTTCTTACTGTCTTTTTTTTTCTAGAAAAACATTAAAAAAAAAATCGAGAACGGAATTAAAAAAATTTTGATTAGGTTTTTAAAATCAAGTGTCGATTTTCCAGAGACATTTTTGTCCATACCTACCAAGTAGGTATTTCTGCGGGGTTCGTGACTCACTTACGGAAAATTGATACCTTGATAAAATAAACGTCAAAATCATATAAAACTTAATTTTTTCGTTGAAAAATGTTAATGTCATTGGTAAGTTGAAAGATTGGCGAAATATATGAGATAGAAATTATTGTGTGCACCTTATAAAATGGGAGATATTGAATCAAAATAGTGTAAATCTCCGTGAAAATGTAAACAAATTCTGTTCCGTAATAATTACGAGTATATTTATTGACAAGCAAAAAAACACCTAGATTTAAAATTTTTATTACACATCAACTACTGATCGGATTTTTATTGTTTTTAAAAATTCAAATTTTACTCTGTTTCTCTTGCCATTGGTTCAATTCTGTTCTCATGTGATGTAGTCAAAGGGTAAGTAAAGATATGTAAAAAACTGAAACCATGTACTTGTTTCTTAATTATTTTTTTTTTTTTTTTGTGATTTAATTGGCCGATATTTTTCTACGGATGGACATACACGTAAATTTTCTATTATGTCAAAGAGGACACAACTGCTGTAATAATCTCAGTCAGCCATCTGCTTATTGACAAATACCGATTTCTGTAATAAGTAATTAGCGCATGTGCGCGTGCTATCTATGGCGGTAAGCAGAAGGTGTTGACAGATATTTGACCACCCACCTCAACGTGAAAAAAAGAGGTTTTTATGTAGTTTTTTAATGGAAAATCGTAATTATTCGGTTACAGATTGTTCAGTAATGATGAAACTAAGTATATCTAATTTTTTTAAAAAACATCGGAAGAATTCTTGATCTAAAAAAAACTTTTTAATTTCCTAAAGGTCAACAAAATGGCGGAAATTATAATTTAAAATTTAAAATTGACTTTTAAGAGCACAATTCTACGTTGAAGTTTTTTTTTCTTTTTTCCGGACACATATTTGGACTTTATTCTTTCTAACAAAAACAAGAAAATTTTTAAATTTTAATTTACATTTTAAAATGGGATGTCCAAAGTGCGCAGAAATACCTATTACCAAGAAAGATGCAACGTGGTAGCAACAAAAAACGCCACACAGCTATACTAACTAACACACCCGAGATGAAATTACATTCCTCCTACCCTAGAAAACAACCTAAAACCTGGACATCAAATAGTTTCAGAATCTGCTGGAAATGGGAGCAAGAGAAATGCTACAAAAGATTGTTGGTGCCTTACATGTGGTGAAAACTGATCTAACTTTACCCCATGTGAGAAGTTTATTAACTGGGTCCATGAGGAATGTACAAATGGGGAAGACTCTTCATCAGTGTTGCCAACTCAAAAAATATTTTCATGCTAGTTTGACTGCCAAAAAGCGCTAAACTTTTTAAAATGGCTAGAAATGGCCAAAATGTTTTAGGTGCAAACGTGCTAATTTAGCGTTTTTTGCACTGCCAAAACAAGAAACGTGCTAAATTGGCAACATTGCTATTCATGTCACCTCTGTGGATGAGAGAATTTTTGATTTTTTTTTTTTGGTTCAATGTTTATGATAACTTAATTTCTTCTGTTAAAAGTTTATTTTGTGAAGCTTCTGAATGGTTGGCAATAGTGAAATTATAAGTAAGTAGTCTCCTAAGGAATTCGTTATTTTTTTTTATTATTAATAACAACATGCCCCACATATGGGGCAAGCTGTATAGTTTCCTTTAACGATAATTTATGTACAAAACCCTGGTCAGACCAAATGTAGAATATGCAAGTATTATCTGGTCTCCACACACAAAAGAATACTGAGATATGTTAGAGAGGTTGTGGGGGAGAGCTATGAAACAGGTGCCACAATTAAAAGACTTGCATATGAAGACAGACTCAAAATACTACAGCTACCCACTCTACAATGCAGAAGATTGAGAAGTGACCTGATACACATCTACAAAATGACATGCAGCATGATAGAAATGGACGCAGACACTCACTGTAAGATGTGCATACAGAGCAAACTCATGCTACAGAGAACACTAAGAACAACAAACAGAGGTCACTGCCACAAATACCAGATACACCACCACCCTGGTATTAGAGACAGATTCTTGACATCAAGATCCATTTCATACTGGAACTCCCTTTCTGACGAAACAGTAAACTCTGTTTCTGTCAATATGTTAAAAAAACAACCTAACAAAAGAAAGTGGCTTACCACACAAATACAAACATTTCTAAAATACTCACCTTAAATGCCAACCCCTATTACATCTTTTAGATGTATCTTCAGTTAGTACTCTTTATGATATACCACTTTTATTAAATTTAACTAGTTTTTAGCTTCATCCTAATTTTACCTTCATCCTAATTTTAGGTTGTTTTTATACAACTTATTAATTTGGGTATAAAAAAAACAACTAAAATAAGGATGAAGGTAAAAACTAGTCAAATTTAATGAAAGTGGTGCGTTACAATACATCATCCAAAATAATAAAGATTGATTTGTTATATCTCGAGAATGAAGCAATGTATCATCTTTGTTTGGAGTTTATGAAATTAAACATAATTACCATCTCACAGCAGAAATGTTTTTAAATTACCTTTTGTAGTTTTTTTATGGTGAGGCAAAAATAGTAAAATTGTAACAACTAGCACTGCTCTCACCTACCGAAGATGGCGAATGATGATAACTCAAATTAAAAAAAGGAAACAAACATGTTGATATTGTTTTATATATTTATTTGTTGCTTTACAAAAGCTGATATTTTCAACATTGCTTGATGGACTACAGAAGAAAACATTGAACAAAATGGTAGAATAAATCTGAATTTTTATAACAAGTTTGAAATTTATCAAATTATGAATTATGAATTATGAATTCTTTCTCAATATACAATCCTAGAAAAAAAAATTTGAAAATTTTCCAACTTCGATAATGAACTTTTTCCAGTAGTATAGTCATACTTTGACTATCTCTTAGAGAGGTAGCATGCAGTTAAAAATTAAACCTTACAAGTTTAAAAAAATCTTTTTCTTAAAACTCTGAAATATGTCTTGGAGGACAAAAAAGTAAAAAAAACAAATTCAAAATCTGATATAGTCTAAATTTAAACTAGATTTTTTTCCTTTATCAAAAACTAAAATTAAATGAGTCAGTTTGATAAGTAAAAGTATGCATGTTTTAAAAAAAAAAGTATTTTGTACGAATTTAAACTAAACTGAAAATCCCCACCTGAGTTGCCAGTTTGGACTTACAGGTGATCATCTGACTTACTCAACACAGGTATTGGAATGGCGTTGAATTTGGAAATCTAGCAAGTCTTGAGGCAGAGGTTCAATATCAGTGTCTCTGCCAAATTCAACACCATTCCAATACCTATAGTGAGTCTTGGAGATAAAGCTTAGATGATCTCCCCATGTAGCCAAATCTGATCCCCACCCTGCTCTAAAATTCAAATTTTAAGAATTTAGTGAAGTTATAATAGATGTTTTCTTTGGTTTCAGTGATCGTTAAACCAGCATTCTCATTCAAATAAAGTGAAACTCTTGATTGCTAGGTTTTCATCCTGCCCTTTAGGATAAAGGGATACAATAAATGTGCCGTGGGGTTGAGAGAGAAGATAATTTTGGCAATTGGTGACAGTGAAAATAACATATATGAACAAATTTATTTTCTATAGTTTTGAGACGGTTCATTAACATTCAAATAGTTTTTCGGACGATTGAACAGAGAAAAATCAAAGAGGCAGCACATATCAACATGTCGACTGAATGTCAGACAAATGTAGAGTTCAACCCGATGTGGCTTCCGCTAGTCAACAGGGACAAGATATGGAAGCCCAAACCCGACAAGGCATGGATAAAGAAACTGAATCCTACGTTATAAGGGTTGCCTCCTTTGAAGTTAAAAACTTCTGTTTACCCCATCACATTCAGAAATTACACCTGAGGAAGGCCGAAGAATGGATTGGCCGAAACGTTGTGTTAACAACATGAAGGAGTTCAATCGTCCGAATAACTATTTGAATGAACAAATTTGTTTTAGTTATTCAGCTGTTGCTCATAAGGAGAGGTGGGTGCTAAAAGAAAGATTTTTTATGTTAATATCAAGGGGCATAACTGCTGATCAAAGTTACTGCCCTTCCAGCTTTAGGTGAATTTTAAAAATTGATTATTTTTTTAATTTCATCTGAAATAATAAATCTAACAACATTCACCCATAAGCGATATTATGAATTTAAGAGTTAACATGCTGAACTTAGATTATGGGTTATAATTTTCTCTTGTTTTATTTAATTACAATCAAGTTAAAAAATTGTCTATAACTTTGAGAAGAGACAAACATTCCAAGATTTGTTCGAACATGAACTCCTTTGTGTTTCTGTTGCCATAATGTTTCAGATGATCCAGTCTACAGCCATCTTCAGGTGCATTACTGGCAAGGAAAAAAAAAGGGTCTCTTTTTCTTTTTTAAAATGATACCAAACGCTGACAGAAAACGGTCGTTAATATAGCAGCAAGATTGGTTCATTCCAGCAACGTGAGATACACAGATGCTACTCACCACCACCCATGTAACTCTATTAAGTCCTTTGCCCCATGAGGAGCATAGGCCATCGACAATGTTTCTGTAACTAGGTTTTCCAGACTAGAGTTGTTCGCCCTATCCCAAACCCCTTAACCTCAAGGACAGTTCTTACAGCACCTGGTATTCCCAGACTGTTACCCCTCTAGGTAATGACTTGGCTCAACGTTGCTTAACTTTGGTGATCTTATGAAAACTAGTGTGCCAACTCAATTTGCTGTACACCCATGTGATTCTAATTTATACACAGGTGTGTTCCCCAACCCGCTTCCCTGCTGAGCCAAGAAAACCACACCTGACTTATGCAACTATCCATAACAACACAAAGGAGTTCAATTCTCCGAACAAATCTTGGTAAAGATATTTTCTATAGTTTTGAGAAGAGCCATTAACATTCAAATAGTTCTTATGAATTTAAGAGTTAACATACTGACAGGAACTTAGATTATGGGTTATAATTTTTTCTTTCTTGTTTTATTTAATTACAATCAAGTTTCAAATTGTCTATAACTTTGAGTAGAGTCAGAAACATTCCAAGCTTTGTTCGAACATGAACTCCTTTGTGTTTCTGTTGCCACAATGTTTCAGATGATCCAGTCTACAGCCATCTTCAGGTGCATTACTGGTAAGGGAAAAGAAGGGTCTCTTTTTCTTTTTTAAAATGATACCAAATGCTGACACTTGTTTGTGTTGTTCCTTGTGTTGAGGAGGTCCAGATTATTGACAGAGAATGCTGTTGGAGACAGAAAAAGCAAAGAGGCAGCACATATCAACTGAATGTATTAGTCAGACAAGTGCAGAATTCAACCTGATGTAGCTTCCGCTAGTCAACAAACCCAAACCCGACAAGGCAAGGATAAAGAAACACCCGAATCCTACATTATAAGGGTTGCCTCCTTTGAAATTAAAAACTTCTGTTTACCCCATCACATTTAGATATTACACCTGAGGAAGGCCGAAGAATGGATCGTCCGAAATGTTGTGTTAACAACACAAACAACAAGAAAGAGTTCAATTGTACCAAGAACTATTTGAAAGCTTGGTATGTTTCAATTTAAAACAAGAAAATCAGCTGGGAAGAAGCATTTTTTTCATTTAATAAAGTTAAATGTTTCAAGAATACAACATGGCTAATCTTTTACATAAAAAGCTGATCAGGAGAATAATCTCAGAATCTGAAATCGATTTAAAATAATCCAGTGTTATCCAGTGTCTAATGATTATATATTTTTTTTTTATTTGGGTAAATAAGTATTTTGACAATGCAATAAATAATTTTTTTAAAAACTCATTTTAACATGTTCTGTAATTAACCAGACTAAAAATAGTAAATATCAATGCACAAGATTTATATACTAAATATATTTAAAAAGTTGAAAATTCTATATAGTAAATATTATTAAGATATTTGGTGTACCGGAAGGGAACTCTTAATTATTTGTGACAACATAATTGTTTCAAATGTAGTTACATAGATTGCATGCATATTTAAAGAAGCAAAAATAAAATAAACCAAGGGTGGGATTTGAACCCACAGCCTTACTAGCTATTTAACCTTGAAAAAGAGTGCTTTCATAAAAATTAGTAAAGAATTGTTTTTTTTAAATCATCAAAATCCATAATAATTAAATGGAGAAAGTTGTTAAATATACTACTAAAGGGAAGACTAGTGGTTTAGTTTAACAAGGAAAAGATTTGACATAAATTCTTTAACACACATAACTGATTGGAAAATAAGTGTGTGTGTGTGTAGGGGGGATTAATGGAGGTAGGAATACACACATTTAAACCAAGTAGGATTCAAAGAAGAAAAAAGAAAAACAAACTTCTATTCATTGAAGAATTCCACTGTGTTTAGGAGCAGTATCAAGTGGTTCATGAATTTAAGAGTTCACTACAGGTTTTCATTAAAATTAAGATCTAATACGATACTAGGATCTGAAAGGCGTTATTTGAAATAAGGAAAAAATATCAACCGACTACAGAAAAACTTGTGTTAGTGTTGGTGTGACTAATACAAGGTTTAAAAGGGAGACCACCACGTTACCAATATATGCAATAGTCAGGAGCATTGGGAAATATTCTCCAGATAAAATATCTTTCACGGAAGTACTTAAAAACAAATTAAGCCTTATTTTTCATTTGATGTAACACTGTGATTAGAACTTAATACCATTTACAGATTTTTAAACCTCTTATAAAAAGAAAAAACATGATACAAATTAAGTAGTGTGGTCCACCTTACAGAGCATTATTGCTTTATTTTCACATCCCATACTACAATCACTGTGATCCCAAATTACAAGCAGTAATTATTAATTTATTTTGATACAATTCAAGGCATAACATACCATTGAGAAATGTGCAACAACATATTGACATTGCTGACATTCTGGATGTACCGCATTAGGGTTAGATAATTTGGGACCATAGACATTTGAATTTAAGATGCAAAAATAAATCAATATTACTAGCTCTGTAGGAGGGACCACAGTATTTAACTTGTACCAAAAACAATTTTTAAAGTTGATAAAAAAAAAGATTTCAAATCCTTAATAAGATTAGATGTTGGAGTGAAATATTACAATGAAAACATTTTCCTAGAATATTAAGAGCATCATTTATAAAGGATAACCAATTAAAATTTTCCTGTTTAAATGTAGAATCTGGACCTCAAAATTGATTCAAGTGCAAATTTTCAGTTTACATCATAATCAAAATTCAATTCAATTTAATTAAAACAAAGATGGAATGTAGAATTTTTAACTACATATAAAAGAATATCTGAAGTCTACATTCCATCCTTGTTTTGAATAAATCAAATTAAATTTTGATGTAATCTGAAAATTTGTACTTTTGACTTGAATCAGTTTTGGGGACCAAATTCTGTATTTGATTCAATTTTCCTAGCAGAAAGGTCTTAGAAAGAAAAAAGTTGTATCCGTAAGGCACTAAGCATTGAGTTTACCTCCCCTTATTGTTATTTAGCTCCCCTTAACAGTCTTTTTTTTTACCACTTACTTCTTGTTTGGTTTGTATTCGAGGGTAGAGAGGTAGTGCTAAAGCAGGGTTTCCAGATTGGACTACAAGAGGAGATAATCCAAACTTTATCTCCGAGACTTACCCAACACAGACATTGGAATAGCATCGGATTTAAAATTTATTGGAGACAAAGTTCGGATTATCTCCCCTCATATCCCAATATGGCAACCCTGTGTTGAATGCAACAAGGAGAAGATGTCTACAATCACAAGTGAAGTGAAGGCACAGGAAGAACAACAAGCTTATTAGCCATATACTGTCTGTGGATCAAGCGTGTGCTAACAGTAATGCTAATTCTCTTTATATTTTTTCTCAATAAACTAACACAACAACTGTGGAAGACTACAGGTAAACTTTTGTCATTCAAGAATAGAAATTTTGTGTCAAGATCTTTCTTGGATACAATGTATTGGTCCCGATTGTAAAGTTTCATACCCTTGCACACTCAATGTTAAAAATGTCAAGCAAATAAAAACAATTTACAATTCAATTTATTCAAAGCAATAACAATATAATTTATGCATTTGTGTTTTTCTTTCATTAATTTCTCTTCAATTTCTCATCAAAATGTCGAATAAATGCATTAGCCAGACAAGTGCGGAGTTCAACCCAATGTAGCTTCACTTCTCAACAGACCTAAACCCGACAAGACAGACACAGAAACACCTGGACCCAATGCTATAAGGGTACATAACTTCTGTTTAACCCATCACACTCGGATTGTACACCTGAAGAAGGCCGAAGAATGGATCATCCAAAACTTGTTTACAACACAAATAACAAGGAGTTCAATCATCCGAAGAACCATTTGAATATTAATTTCTCTTATCTCTTTTTATTTGTGCGCCATTTTTAACATTGAGTGAGCAAGGGTGTCAAACATTACAATTTAAAATCGGGACCACCGTCACTACATTGTGCCCAGGATTGAAACTTAATGGCAAGATCTTTGTTGATAAAATGTTATCATATAGGCAGGGGGGATAGTAGGGAAAGATCCTTTGCTTGGCACTGATTCTGAAAAGGGAACTGCTGGGTTGTGTATTCCTGAATCTGACGGAAAGCAAGAGAAACTTGCCCAAGGTCTTTGATGAATACTGCTAAAAACAGACATCCCATTCAAACAGTATTGTACATAAATATGTGGGCGGGGGGAGTAAGAGAGGGAAGGTATGTACATTGCATGTGAGATTTTCTTTGAACACAAGAAAATAAGCCACCCCACCCCCAAAAAACACTAAATAACTTTTGGAATCAGTTTCACCTTAAATTTAAATCCAAATAGAAAGGTGTTCGAAAGATGATTCATGTCTTTCAAGATATAGTTGGCATTCACTAAAAATCATTGAATGATGCATAGTCACAAGTCGGTGTTTGCATATTTAAATTTTATAATACGACCATTAAATAAAAAAAATGTTTTAACAGACAACTCTGTCTGTTCCCACAGTCATTATGGAGAACGTATTGCCATGGATGACTGCCATCGACACACAATAGAAGAGCCAGCTGGTCTCACATGGTTCGTCATGGCGTTGAGCAGCTATGGAGCCTATTTGGCGAATGAGCTTCAATGCCTTGGGGCCTATCAAGCCAGACGTTTCAAACCACTCAAATTAAATTTTATAAAATTTTAGTATGCTTATTGTCCACATTCACCAATGGTTTGGGTTGGAGAAAACTTAATAAGGATGGATAAGTAAATGAATTTCTCTATCCTCATTGACTTTTCTCCACGCAAACCTTTTTTTTTTACAAAAAACTTTAAACAACAGAGATGCAGAAGAAAAGACGCACATTTAAATTTTAAAAAAAACAAAAAAACTATGAAAATATGACACTGCATCCAATGCACTGGTATTATGACTAGGGGAGCTGTTTACTGAAATGGACAGCTATGTAGCTAGGATGAGTTGCAGTGAGCGGTAAATCTTCCATATAATCTTGTAAGCTATGCGTCTTATAGGTTGGCAGATACAGTAAAAATAAAATAAAACAAAAGGCAAGAATTAACCATTTTTTTTGTTTTTAAAGCAATAGAAATCAGAAATATTTTACTAAATGTATCCATCTGTAAAGAAATGGTGTATACCATAAAATATTTGGAGGTAGCCTACTCAGCTATCTTTCTTGAGTACATTTTTTTTAAGAGCAAAGTAGCAGAGGGTACCCTGCAGTGGTTTAGTGTTGTAGGCAGTGTTGCCGATTTAGTGTGTTTCGTGCTAGATTCAGCGTGATTCTTGTTTTGGCAATGCAAAAAGCGCTAAATTAGTGCATTTACGCTTAAACATTTTGGCCATTTTTAGTGTCTTTAATAGAATTTAGCGCTTTTTGGCAGTCAAACTAGCACAAAAATATTTTTTGAGTTGGCAACACTGGCAGTAGAACGTGTGGGAATGTGCGTTCTATCACTATCTAATGTTTCACGCTTAAACATTTTTAGCCATTATTTGGCTATTTTTGACCATTTTTATTGTCTTTTTGGCCATTTAAAAAAAAGAATAACGTGAAAAATATTTACCTCTGGTAGAGCGAATATTAGAAAAATAATTATTAATGGTTCATAAATTGTACAATCCTGTTTCACATTGAGATTATCAAATGAACATTTGATAATCTCAATGTGAAACCGTTGCTGTGGAAAAGTAGCCAAGGATCCTTCAAGTTAAATACACTAGTAATTTCAGTGTATAATATATTGCCTTTCTGAGTATCTTTTTCTAATAGCTGTTAAAATTGCTTCTTCCTCTGTGTAGAATTGGTATGTATATTTCCTTCTAAGGATGTGGGTTGTTAGAAAAAGCAGGAAACTGAACATAATAATTGTGGAAAGGGGGAAAGGGATTAGGAAATGATTGTTCAAAGACTATGCGTACAAACACATGGTCACATCGAGGCTCCGAGCAGTAAGTTAAATTT
>VCCN01001036.1:5434940-5446726 GCA_006491835.1 Architeuthis dux | reverse complement strand
AATACGATTAAAACGAGTTGCCGATTGATAGTGAAGTGAACACGTGAGTCGTAATTTTTATTGTGCTCAATTTAGCAGTATTTTTCCACCCAAATTTGGCTGTTTTTCCGTTTTACTGACCTGGGCGATCTTATGATAGATCCCGGTAACACAAAAAAGAGGGCCAAAATTAAAAATATTATTTAAACACACCAATAGTAAAAGAAATATTTCTAGCAGACATACTTCCAGGTGCATTTGTAGAGAAGACAACTGCCAAAAAGAGGTCTGAGGTAACATTCCCAAAGTCATTACACACTCATGATCCCAAAACAGCATCAGTTGTAACATTTTATATGGTTCTGTGAATAGATGATCCAAAGATGACCAAACAAGTTTTGGCAAAGTTGGGCGACTTAACCATCAAAAATGGATTGCATGATAAGGACTGATTTGACCAATTACCGCTGAAGAAGCTAACATTTTTTTTTTTTACTTTCATACTAAGCTGGCCCGACTATTTGAGTTTTAGTAAAAAACAATTTAAAAAAAAAAAAATTAAATCAAGTATTGTAAACCATTTTCATTAATTTTGACTTCTATTTACCCTCATCTTAATTTTTAGTAGTTTTTAAAAAAATCACAATGTGTAAAATGGTTTACAATAAACGAATAATCATAGCTTTTTTACTAAAACCAACTTAAATTGTAATTAAAAAAACAACTAAAAGTTAAGATGAAGGTAAATAGTAGTTTAAATTTAATAAAAATGGTTTACAATACTTTGTCTAAATAAAAAATTAAATAATCGATCGCTTTTTTTATTATTACTAAAACCAAAATAATAACACTGCCGTGCCATCCTCACTGAAATTGTGATTGAACAAACTAAAAATTAGGATGAATGTAAATAGTAAAAATAAAATAAAATAATCGTTTTTTTACTAAAACTCAAACAGTCATTGAGGTACGAAAGTAAAAAATTTTTTTTAGCTTCTTTAGCAGTGATCTTATGACGCGATCCATTTTTGACGGTTAAGTCGTCCAACTTTGCCCAAGTTTTTATGTATTATTATTATTATTATTATTATTACACAAGCTAGCATTTTTAGTCCATAGTCCCGTAACGCAGTACAGGGTTTTCGGTCCCCTATACCATGTTGTAGGGGCAGCAATGTTTTCACCAGGTGTGTCTTGGGCAAGATAGCCTGACAGTGCCCATCCCTCTCCAAGCTTCCTCAATCCTACTCTTTATGCCGAGTGCTTAGCAGAGGCATTAATTACCATTTTTAAAGTCTTTGGTATGACTCGGCCATGGATTGAACCCACGACCTACCAAACCCGAGACAAGCACTCTACCACTGGGACAGTGTCATTCTTAATTAATAAATTATTTTCTTGTTTGCTGTTGGTTGTGTGACATTTATTAGAATGCCTCCCTAATGTCATTTTCTTGCAAACTGATTGGTCAGTTTTTTTCAGGGGTTATTATTTTCAAAAAAACACTGGCTAACCTTTTTTTCTAGAATTACTGTGATGGGGGTATGTTAATGTTTACAATTTATGAAAACAAAAGCATCTATTATAAATCTGGTATTTATTTACAAGTAAAATAAAACATAAGCTACAAATTCAAATCTCCATTGGTGTTAGAAAAAAATTTCCTCTCGGCAAGAGTAGCAAACGCATGGAACAGCCTAAGTGAAAAGACAGTCACTTCTGAGAATATCAATATTTAAAAAAATAATCTTTGTTCTGATATCAGACATACCAAATTTAACTACCAGTTTTCTTATTAGTTTAAACCCAGCCCAACTACACTGAAGCTTGACGCAATTAACTGCAGTAAAAAAAAAAAAAGAAGCCTATTTCAAGTATATTCGAGTATATTTAAGTAATTGAAAGAAAGAAATACTTTTGTAAATGGATCTTGCAGGACTCTACTTACCTTACCAGCCCCCATCACTTTCTCAGCCATGAACACCGCTTTGTTACATCGCGGACAAGTGTCACTGCTACCCCAACGGGGTTTACTCGCAGTGGTAGTGGAGTTGTTGTTATTCAGCAATGGAGCTGCGTGGGCCTCAGCCAAGTGAGAAACATTTCTGTGAGACACAAAGATTAGAAAAAGTGATTCAATAAAGTGACAGATCATTATACAAACATTTTAAAAAATTACTTACATATGGTTATTTACTAAGCTTAGCTTAGTCTGGTACAAGGCCACAGTAGTGGGGGAAACCAAGTAAGGATCGAACTCATTACACTGAAGTAGGTACCCCATCTACTTATATTTTAAACAAATTTACATAAATCAATCTTTATTATTATTGGATGAAGTATTGTAACACACCACTTTTATTAAATTTGACTAGTTTTTACCTTCATCCTAATTTTTAGTTGTTTTTATACAACTTATTAATTCAGGCCACTGTTTCTATGGCAACGGATAACAGTAGAATTAATAAGTTGTATAAAAACAACAAAAATTAGGATGCAGGTAAAAACTAGTCAATGTAGAGTACTAGGATTGATTAAGCATACCTTTTCATATATAGACAAGGACTCGTTGCTTATACTATATAAGACTTATGTCCGTCCACACCTAGAGTACTGTGCACAGGTCTGGTCACTATACTTGGAGAGGGATAAAAACCTTTTAGAAAAGGTCCAGAGACGTGCAACTATGTTAGTACCGGAATTAAAAAGTATGAGTTATGAGGATAGGCTAAAAGTGTTAGGATTAACATTGTTAGAAAATAGGAGAGATCGGGGAGACTTAATAGAAATGTTCAAGATTATGCATAGTTTAGAAGTAGTAAACCCTGATGTATTTTTTACTAGAAAGGGGTACAAAGGACTGAGAGGCCACACATATATGGTAGAAGCAAATAGAAGTAGATTGAATATCAGAAAATTATTTTTTAGCAATAGAGTAGGACTTTGGAATAAATTATTGGAATATGTAGTGCTATCAACAGATGCAAATGATTTTAAAAAGACTTATTATGTTTATTACACCACCGCAAAGGTTTAAGGCTCTAGATGTTGTGTAAATATAATTGTTATGTGTGCTTGTATATACAAATTGAATACTTTTTTTCACACTAAAATAAAAATGTGTTTAATACATTTACATAAAGTCTGCAAAATTATACAGAGTGACCTGCCTTGAACCAATATTAATAAAACAACACTTTTATTCAATAACTTCCAACAAATTGAGTGTAGTTGCCTACTTTTTTTGTCCCTCGAAGACATTCAGCATTTAGCGGACCAGTTTTAGTAGGTAAATAAATGATGCAACCAAAGTGTTACACTAAAAGTTTTGAGGACAACCCTGTGCAAGGAAATACATCCATCATTGCATGTGTATGCGTTTCTAATGAGTTAGAATAAGAACATCAAAAAGAATGAGGAATTTGTCTGTTGGAGAGATTTTGGTGTTGACTGAAAGCATCGATGAACTTACTGCATCTTGCTATCAAAGATTAGTACAAAACTAGACAGAAATGAAAAAGATGTTTTAAAACCAGATTGCTTGCCCTTTACAATAGTTTATGAACCAGGCATCAATAAATAAAAAATAAAATAAACTAGCATTCCAAGGTAAATTATGAATCATAGCCACCTATATATGCTTCTTTTTACCTCGTGAATTAAACAGTGGTAGTGGACAGTGATCACTAAAAAGTCCAAATTTTCAAAACCAAGTGAGAAAGCTGGTGGACACAAACTAAGGGATCAATTTGGCATAAAACTTACATTGTAAATTGAGCCCTCACTAAAAACCTATTGGGAGGGGGGGGGGCGGTAAAAAAACAAAAAAAACAACAACAAAACATTTTCCCTACTCACTAAGGGGCGTGTGTCAAAAAACAAGCGGGCACAATTTAGTGACCAATTTAGCATAAGATTACATTGAAAATTGAACCACCACTAAATCCTATTTTGAAGGGGAATTTTAAAAAAAAGAAAAGAAAAGAAACAGCATTTGAGGGGAGTGAGTACAAAATTTCAAGTTTCTACTATGAACAGTTAGGGCTGGGCGAAGTCTGGATACGTATTAATGTCAGAACGCACGAATAACCTAAACCCAGCAACAGTATTTAAACCAGTGTTGCGGGTAGCAGTGATTAATAAAAATGGTGTGTACTCTAATAATACACATGATTAATTTTGATGCATTCCAAGTGTAAAGTGACAGTATTACATTACACACACACACACACACACAAAATTCTTGAAAATTGGAAACCTGTCAACCCCCAAGATTTTTTTAAAGTTCAAAAATTAAAATGGTTGATTCTATTGAAAATCTAATCAGATAAAACAATGTGAGATTTTATATTTTCAGCTAAGACTAATGGAGACAAAACAAAAAAAAGATATACAGATATTATTGGATTGAATAACAAGTTAATATGTTTTTTTCTATAGTTTTGAGAAGGGTCATTAATATTCAAATGGTTCTTCGGACGATTGAACTTGTTATTTGTGTTGTAAACCAAGGTCATTTTCAAACGTACACACAAACTCTGAGGTCTGCTAAGTAAGGTTGCCCCTACTCGTGACCCCAAACTAGTGAACAACTGTGTTTACGTCATTCCTGTAAATGTGGTGTTATCTATACCGAAGAAACGGGCCGCCCCCTCAAGGTCAAACTTGATGCACACATGAAAGCCATAATCAGGGGTGAGATTGAAAAATCGGCTATGGCTGACCACATCTGGAGAGAGAACGGCAACCATCTCCCTTGCTGGGAGGGTCCAGATTATTGACAGAGAACGATGTTGGAAGCAGAGAAAAATCAAAGAGGCAGCTCACATCAAAATGTCAACTAAATGCATTAGACAGACAAGTGCGGATTTCAACCCAATGTGGCGTCCACTTCTCAACAGACCTAAATCAGAAAAGACAAAGACATAGAAACACCCGGCTGAAGTATGGATTGGCTGAAATGTTGTGTTTACAACACAAACAACAAGAAGGAGTTCAATCATCCAAAGAACCATTTGAATATTAATGACCCTTCTCAGAACCATAGAAAATAAGATTTATGGAGGAGAAAAAAAAATGTACGATTACTACTGGATTGAATAACAAGTTAATATGTGTGTGGGCATGACTTTATAGTAAAGCCTGGGAACAGTATTTGAAAGCAATTCAACTAGCCAAAGGTGTACAATATCAGACTATCAGCTAAGGATTTGGTCTTTATTTAACCACAAATACCCACACAAAATAACTACTGACAAATGTCACAAGTACACGGGTAGGACATCAACTAGACTACACAAGTTTTGTTGGTCTGAGAACCAAGCCAAGTGAGTAAAGCTCCAAATCACATGTCATTGAAGAATGGACAGGAGGTGGTGTAAAAACTAAATGGTCAGGTGATGCAAGAAAAGGGACAAATATAACAACTGGGTGTATCATAATGATAAGAATATCAATTTTTGAAAGTGTAAACAGTAATTTCTATATTGAATATACGCACACACATTCTAATCCATTAGGAAAGGAAGCTTACAAAATACTGTATATGTATGTATCATTGTTCTCCGCTTATACCCTCATTAAAGATGTTGCAGAGTTGTTAAGTACACATGGGCAATTGTTAGTAAGACCTACTTCTGGCTTGCCACACATTTCAGAGCTTTGTTCTGCTTACGGCACTTGGTATTCTCCAATGGTCACCCATCTAGGTACTGACCAGGCTCGACATTGCTTAACTTCAGTGATCTTATGAGAACCAGTGTTTTTAATGTGATTTGGTCGTAACCCCATAGCCTTGAGGAGAGGTTCCTCAATCCTAGTCCTGGTGCTGAGTGTTTAGCGGAGAGGCATTGAGTACCATTTCGATTGGTGCTACAAAATACTGTATATGCCAGTACATAAGTCGAATATTTAATTTTTTTAAAACTATGCACTGTGTCCAATGCACTGGTACTATTAATTTTTTACTAATATCTTCATCTTAATTTTAGCTGCTTTTCATCGAAACTACTCAGACCATCAGTTTACCACAGTGAGTAAACATTTTGGAAATAAGATGAAAGAAAATACTAGTAAAAAATTAATGATGGCTGACAATGCTTTATCAAATGAAATTTAAATCAAGATAATATTACTACATACCACTAATGCACATAAAAAAACAATAACAAATATGGTGTGGAGCGATTGGGGAAAAACTGAAAGGGTAGGTTTAAGGGTAAGATTTGATTTTCTGTCAGCTGTAAAGTGGCAGAGCAACTTGTATGGATAACAGGCTTCCCAAGGCAAAAGGGATGCGAGTTTGAGTCTCACCAAGAGCTTATTCTTTATATTCTGATCTGCACTGTTTACTCACTGCTGTAGGCTGATGGTCTGAGTAGTTGCGATGAAAAGCAACTAAAATCAAGATGAAAGAAAATACCAGTCAAAAATTAATAATGGTTGACAATGCTTCATCTACTAAAAATAAAATCAAGATAATATCTTTATTTAATTTTGAATGCCAAGTGTGGAAAATAATATTTACAATAGAATTTTAGCCACTATCAGTATACGGATAGCGGGGTGGGGTGTCAATTACAGAAAGACAACCTAGTTGAGTAGATGAGATGAAAAAGAAAAAAAGCAGAATTTTTAATCATGAAGGAACAGGACCGGATTAAGATCACAATGGGCCCTAAGCCAACCATAATTTTGGGGCCGACCAATATATATATATCACACATTTTTAAAACTACTGTTAATAAATTCAAATTTCTAATTTTGAATAAATAAGAAATTGTTGAAGTAATGCAGACATTTTTTAAAAATCTAATAGAAAGAAAGGAAAAAAAAATTTTTTTAAAAAATTAAATATATATGGTATTTAAAACCAAAATTCAACTTTTCAATCGCAGAAGTGTTATTTCCAGTCATCTATTCATAGGGAATCTTTCAGAATCATTTTTGTAAGTTATTACCATATATTTTGGCGGATAAGACAACATTTGAAATGGGGTTGTCTTATAGGAACCTCTCCAAAAACAGTGACCAAACAGTAAGCTAAAACCATGAAATTCAGACTGAAATTGGGGTCTCGTCTTATCTGAAGGTCGCTTTATCCGTCGATATATATGGTATTTAAAACCAAAATTCAACTTTTCAATCGCAGAAGTGTTATTTCCAGTCATCTTGAATTGATTCAACATGAAAATGGTTACAGGCAAATGAACCCGAAATTATCTCCTTCCCGACCCGTGTGTGTGTGTGTGTGTGTGTGTGTGTGTGTGCATGCGTGCATTGAAAATAGCAAGTTACACTAGAGGAGCTTCCATTAAAACCCATAAGAACCTAATGTGACACCGGTGTCACATACAATTTAATTCCTTGATTTTAACTCATGAAGTGTACTAGGTGACATCTACTAAACATCTTGGTGCAGTCACGTGACTGTGTGTCAATTTGCCTACCCAGAATCCCACATAATGTTCCTTCAAGTAGAAATGGGTCTGGGTTCTTATGGGTTTTAAAGAAGAATTACCCTCAACAGTAAATAAAATATGGAAGTCTCGAAATGGTGGGAAACACATCCACGAAAACAGGCATGATTCCAAGTTGTTGCTATGAGCAGAATCAACAGCAATGATCCGTGGTAGATTATTGAGGGAGATTGCAAGCAGCAACTGATGTCTTTCTTCGGGAAGCAGCAGCAGTAGCAATAGCAGCAGCAGCCAGCCAGCCAGCCAGCCAGATTCTGAGTATGAAGGTGACTGAATACACAAGTATAGATTACATTTTTAAAAAGAATTATTCTAAAAGATTTGGTCTGATTATTAATACTATTGAACTGCAGACAGAAAAAGATGTATTTTTGTGCACGTGCATATTTACATATTTGGATTACTAAAGTTGACACTGTCTTATTAGTGTGTTTGCACATAGCGCAAGCACACTATTGTTCTTCTATGTATTTTTTATATATTTATTCTTATTCCGCTCTTTTTTGGCACAGCTTCTCCTAGTTTTCAAGATATCAACTCTATTCCAACACTAATTGGTGCATCTTAATGCTGTGTATTGCGCTGACGGACAGTTTTGAAAAAAGCTAATTTTTAAAAGATTTTAGACGGTTGGCTTCTATTTACAATGTAACTATAATGCGAAACTGGGCCCTTACTTTCCATCATTCGTACAAAAGTACAGTTTCGAAGTATTCGGTAACTTCCCTTGTGAAGGTTGTAAAAATTGTTTTGCTAGTAACTTTTTGTGCTTTCATTAGTTTTAAAAAAAATTATTTTTTACTGAAGCGCAATCACAGTTGCAGTTCCTTCAGGAAATGCAACCAGTCTACACCTTTTTAAATTTGCCTTCAGAACTTTTAACTGTTTGAAAGAAAAACAAGATCGTGAAATACAAAGTACACAATAATGAAAAATAATTCTTTGTAAAAGTGTCTTGAAGGCAAATTTAAAAAGGTGTAGTTTGTGACTGCTACACTCTTGTCATGGCCCAAGGAAGTTAACTTACCCATTTATTTGGCAAAAAATTGGGAACAGAAAATCTTTGCTGTCAAAATACACTTACTTTCTGGTAATTTCATCAGCATTGCCGGTGTCCATTGAAAGACCAGAAGCACCACCAGCAAATCCATAACCTTTGGGACCAAAATTTTTGCCATAACAAGCTCGACAGTAGACCTCATCCTCATGATCTGTACATGTGGTGCTGTCAAGGAGTTTGTTACATTTGGCTGCAAAGAGTTAAAAGAAAAAAGAAAAAGTTCATTACAGGTGACAAATGAACAATAACAAATGAGAAGGAAACCCTTCAAAGTTTTATTCGCTATTTACAGCTAATATCAATAGCAGATGACAGGTTGGTGATGCTAATTACTGCAGGAAGAAGAAAGAAAACTGCAAACTATTGGTAAGCCTTCTTCTTGCAAAGATGTACAAATACTATAAATAACAGTAACTGTAATGTTTATATATGAATGCATTAATGTTTATGCTTAAAATAAATAAACATGCCGAAACAAGTTCCCAGCAGGCCCCATTCCGTTTCCGGTACAAAAAAAATGGGCCAGAAGCGAGTACAGGGAAGGCTCTCTCTTCACCAGGCAATAGCCCTGAGCACACATGTCTTTGTTCGTCTCTTCTCTTCTCTTTCTAAACACAGCTAATACGGTTATGAACCAAACGCGTTCAACTAAACACAGCTAAACAGAAATTAACAACAAGCAACAAAGACACTAATATCAGACAACAAGACAGTAACTACAAATATGTCAAATGAAGGAAAAATACGAGAAGCTACGGGAAGCAAAATAAAGATATTATTTATTACCAGTAACAATTAATTCAATCAATGAATAACTCAACACCTAAATCATCACAAACCTCTACATAAAAGCTTTTTTTAAAATTACATTCCCTTTACTTCTCATGAGGAGGAGCAAAGGGAAGCAACTAGAAGTAACCAGAAACGAAGCAAAGATATTTATTACCAATAACAATTGCTCTAATCCAGCTTTACTCAAACTATCTGTCAGGGACTGGTAGAATATCTGTGTTAAATCATTATTCGTACCTGATCATTTTTAAAAATACTCAAATGTTCGTTGCTACATAATCTGTGTATTTTAAGCAAAAATAGTAGCTACTCAAAGTAAAGAATCGAAAGGAACAATATTTTTAATATAAAGCTAAAGCAAATGTTTTTTCATATAAACATTTGATAATATATAAATTAATGGAAATTTTTCAGTCTAGGAGATAAATGTAACAAAGCCACATCATTTAGGTTTTATAGGAGCTTTATATAGTTTCTGTTTTGTAAAATATGCCCAAACGTGGCCAATATACACATCAAACGCCATTAAAGATATGAAAACAAGCCACATACCGGCATGGGTAAGCATACCACACTGCTTTAATCAATAACTTAATCCTAACCCTAAATTCTTTAATTAATCACAACAAACCTCTGTATAAAAGCTTTTTTTAAAATTACATTCCCTTTGCTTCTTGTATTTACCACCACTGGGGAAAATATCTCCATTTTTTCACGCCCTGCCTTCTGTTTTTTTCCACTTTCCCATATTCTCTTTCGATAAAACAATTACCAAGAGTAAAGATATTTCCAACAAACATCTCCTATGAATTATGAAGCTTATTTGAGTTTTTGGGGTGCACTTTGAACAGGCTTTGTTTTTCATTCTCCACTTCTCTTCTCATTTACCATATATACTTGTGTACAAGTCGATCCCGTGTATAGGTCGGCCCTTAATTTATGGTCACGAAATCATTAATTATGGTATGCTTTTTTGAAGCCTAGGGTTGCTCATTAGTCCTTCCCATTATCAGGGCTCCAGACTAACTTTTTTCACCACCATCCCGAAAAATAATTTTAACTGTCCCGAAGGAAATGTAAACTGCCTTGAAAAACAATTTTAGTTTTTTTTTTTTAAAAGAAGAAAAATAAAAAAAAGAAAGATATCTTCCCCGTCACGCGTAAAAAAAAAAAATTTATTTTTTTTATTTTATAAAATCACTTCCGTCCCAGAGGCGGTGGGGAAAGTTATCTGTTTGTCCCAAACACATTTTTACTGACGACGAGACAACGTTAATTTCAAGCCCTGCCCATTATGACTGAATTTGAACCTTACAAAATTATTACTTATGTATATAGGTTGACTCCTAATTTTTTACTAAAATTTTGGTCTTCAAAAATTGACCTATAAGTATATACAGTAATTATTTGTATGTCTTCAGAATCTTTTTCGGGGATTCTTCTCTCTCAACTCTTCCAAAGTCACTTTTTCACCAATGCTCTCTTCCTTTTTATCACAGCCCCATTTTGCCCCTATGTTATAATATCTTTTAAGTAAGATTAGTAGGGTGTTGGTTGATACATTTCATACACACACTATTTGTTGAAAGAAAGATGTTTGGTAAAGGCACAAAGAGGGTTCTGTTTTCCACTTCCTAGTTGGGTGCCTAAATGACTTCAGGAGTAGATAATAATTGTTCCGCTGTACTAAGTGCCCCACTTAAGTTAGTGCAGCGGGGGTTGAGGATGATTTTTGTTGAGGAGATGTTCGTGACATGACTAAGTTCACAAGAGGAAGGAACAAGAAAGAAAGAAAGAAAGAAAGAAAAACTTTATGGGGGGGAGGTCCTTCAACATAGACTGTGCTACTATTTACCCTGCTTTTGATATTAATTTCTACAAACGGAGTGGAGAAGCAAAGCAAAAAAGTCAAATCATTGTAAATAGAACTTTGCTAAAAAATGAATGCATCTTTAATTTCATGACTAATAATGAATGATATAAATCCATGTCACTCAGGTCCGAATCAATCACGACCATAATAAGCTCATTTAGAGAAACACCAGTTCATATTGAAAAAAAAAAAGTGAAACCAATGAGAACCACTGGTTCTTATTGAAGAATAAAAATTGAAACCAATGAGAAACATTGGTTCTTATTGAGAAGAAAAAAGTGAAACCAATGAGATACACTGGTTCACTTTGTAAAATGTTTGAAAATTTCCCGTCCAATATATTTTTTATGTATCCGTATAATAAAAAGGGTGGGGGGTGCATGTTTGAAGAACATTTTTATTACCAACTCCCAGCCTTAGAGTCTCTAAAACTTTTTGTCTTGTGATCTAATGCATCCTACACAAATTCCACACACAACCACTAAAGCTAGTATTCAGATCAAATGAATTAAATTTTATAATGAGGTCATCCTCAAAATGACAAGTAGTTTATATATTCTATAACTGTACAATTGGTTTCACCTTAAGATTATCAAGTGGATAT
>VCCN01001036.1:5373792-5386361 GCA_006491835.1 Architeuthis dux | reverse complement strand
CCCTCTGCAGGAGATACAGTCGGTGTATTCTAGGCCCCAGCCAACAGGGCCGCCAACAAAGAGTGGTATATGAGTCTGTCTGTCTGTCCACACAATATCTCCAAAAGTTCTCAATGAATTCCAATGCAGTTCTGTGGAAGGGTGGGCAATAGGCTATGGAAGAAGTGATTAAATTTGGGGGCAGATCCATGCACAATTACTTACCCTGACAATGGCATTGGAAGAGGTATGCGCTCTCTGAGTTCTTTCTAGTTTTCTTCTTTTTTTTTTTGTTTCTTTGACTGTAACTATCATCTCAAGTTGTTAAGTAGTTCTTTAAATTGATAAAAAACAGTTTAATTGATTCTGTTATCAGTTCATAGCTCATAAGTGGCAAAATAATCATACTACTTACTTTTGTCTGAAAACAGACCATTATGCAGTAATCTCTTGTAACCAGCTAATTATTACTTGAGGAATGGAAGAGAAAAAGAGAGGAGTAGCAGGAGCGGATCCAGCCTGTTGAGCTGACCCATTTTCCAAAATGGAGTGGGATGCTTTTAGGGGGGTTCTGTGGGGTATGCTCCCCCAGAAAATTTTGAAAATTATGTATCCAAGATTGGCTAAAATTGCATTTCGGGGCATATCAGCTACTGAAATTAAGATAAATAAACATTTTGAGCAAAATTCTAAGGGTCTTGAAGGTTGTCATGTGTTGAGATAAAAAGATTTAAAACTTTGAAGATGCTCTAAAAACAGTATAATAATTTTGGAAAAATTCTGAGGGTCTTCCAGAAGACCCTGGATCCGCCCTTAAGTAAAGCACTAGGTAAAAAAGCAGGAGGATAAAGGAAGGAGAAAAAAAAAAGCAATGTATCATTTGCTCCCATTCAATATGCAATAACTAAATTTACCCATGCCATAAAAAAATGACAAGAATATTTAAGTAATAATTTTGCAATTGCAATTTCGTAAAAGTTCAGAATATCAAGAGAAAGTGTGAAGCTATTCCAATTGAGAAATTGTCACAGAATTCAAATATTATTTGTATATGTGGCAACAAAGTAAAAATGGACTCGCCCAAAGAAATGACTTGCTTGAGGTACGGCAAAGCAAAAGTATAATTTAATAAAATTACATAATTGAATTGATGTTTTAAGTAAGGAATACAAAAGGAGTACTTGAAATAGAGGGGCAGAAAAACCAGCTGTGACTTCATCACAATATAGATAGCATTCATTACATAAATACAATTTTCTATGAAAACAACATCAAGACTAGCACCGTTTCTCCTTTTTATCAAATAGAGATATTTTTCTTTTAATTTTATCTGATGAAGTATTATAAATCATTATTATTAATTTTCATGACTACTTTTTACTTACAGTTTAATTTTATGTATATATATTTATATTATTTACTTTATCCAAGCTCAATGTTTTAGCTGCTTTTTTATTCGGTCTTTCACCGCTTTGTTCATTTTAAAATTAATAATGATTTATAATACTTCATTGGATAAAATTAAATGAAAAATATCTTTATTTGACAAAAGGAGTTATCTCCCCTGGAGTCGGAGTCAGAGTTGGTAAAAATATACTGACTCCAACTCCAAGTAAATGTAAATTGTAACATTACTACTTGAAAACCCGCCCAATTGGTTGGTTTTCGAGCTACTTCCTGTGAAAGGCCTGCCTGAATGTAAATAAACGCTCTGCAAAACCTTAAAAAATTAGCTTTTCAAAACTGACAAATTTCCTGAGAAACCAGAAGTCTTATGGATTGAAAGCCCTCAAAATTATGTGCCAAAGGTTTTTTTCTATTTTTGAAAATGTGTAACCCTTGGTTATATGGATGTAAATGGTACTTAAACACAGTATTAAATGTTTAAGAAAGTATATTTTTTATTAAAAAGTATAATTAATAACATTCATCTTAACACAATAATGAAATTAAAAAGCCTGTTTTTTGTTCTTTAATATTAATTGTAAAAAATTCTAAAAAAAAAAAAAAGAAAGAAAAAGAAAAACACTTGAACATTTTCGCAAGTTGAAATCATCTAATTACAATATTAACAGAGCATCTGATGCGTGCCAAACTAATGTATTGTAATGTGAGGTCATAAAATATAGTAGTTAAATATAGTTTAAAGTTTTGTCTTATGTTCAATGTGTTACTTAATAATGTGTATATTTAGGTATTTCTTGCTTATATAGTCCTAAAATTTAGCTAAATTATCTCCCTTGATGGTCAAAAATGGTTAATGTCACTCATATATGCACTGTAAGTCATACAAAGTCAGCATAATCATAAAAAATAAAAATAAATAACATTGTAAACCAAGTCATTAAAGAAAATATGAAAAGAATTTGGAGTGAACATTTATTGCTATAAAGTTAGCTGGAAATGAAAAATCTAGCCAATTTTAGCCATCGGAATCGGAGGTACCAGAAACTGAGGAGTCAGAGTCGGATGTTTTGTGTCTGACTCCACAGCCCTGCTAATTATGTCCTCAATATCACAGCTGATAGGAAAATGTATCTGATAACAATTGTCGCTGGCAGCCATTTTGAAATGGCTGCCATGGGTGACAATTTGAAAATTCATGATGGCTCAATATCCAATTTGTTTTTGAATGCCTTTGGTTATAAGTGTACCAAATTTCATGCTTTTATCACAAAATGCGCATTTATTTGGCTAAGCGGCCCCATTAATATAAAAGATTTAAGCCCAACCAGATTATTGTACACTCCTCCCCTGCGTCAAAAATGCTAACCCCCTATAGGTCTCGAACCCTACTTTACCCTACAGGCCAAAGGTTACTGTTTTTCAAAGGTCTATCCCCTAATCCCAGAGGAAGGTAATGTATGCAAGACTATAATCTGAACTCTTGTATATGAATGGAGTGCAGATTAAAACTTCTTTGGGATGGAACTCTGGACATTTAGAATAGAATATTGACCGAGTAAATCATGATAGATGGTCATGTAATTGATAACTGACCATAATTAGAAACAGAAGTGAAGAATACAGTATATCTTTTGTAATGAGGGTGTTTCAGTTGCAGATTGGTTACACATGGCAGAATAGGTTTTTCTTCAAGTCTGTCATTATTGAAAGATTGAAGCCCACATATCTTAAGTTTCCAGGGGTAAGAGTATCGAAACAATAATTCAACTATATATGATGGACTAATGTACATAATTTTCAAGACATGAAATGAGAGAGATAAATAACATTGGCTTCAAAGAGCAATTGTACTTGAATTAATTAGGATTAGTTAATACTCAATGGATAAAATAACACAAGAGATTATGTTAGAAAAATAATGTTAAAACAAGAACTGATTATGTTCAAAACCGGCAAAATTGTTAACACAATATTTGACATTTGTATCTGACACTATTGACAACATTACAGTCTCTCTCTCTGGTCTGAAACAAAATTTGTCTTTCATAGGGCCTGCCCAACTTCTCGGCCAGAAGACTTTGATATCCTGTGCAACCTCTCAGGACAAATCCTGAGCATGTGACAAGGACTCCAGGACATATCCCGGACAGTGTTTCTCTGAACTTCGAAGCCATGAAGGTTTCAAGAACAGATCTTCTTTATTTGCCACCCCACGACGGCAAATATGACACAAGGCCAGTTTTAGGGTGGTGTCCTGCACACGAACGTGCAGGAAGAAGCAGAGGGGGGTAGGGGTGGAGATCCCAAGTCCCAATGACTAGAGACTTGAAGGGGTAGAATCCCAAGTCCCTGTCACTGAGACAAAGGCAATAAGGACCGGGATAAGCTGGTCAGTGGTTACAGGACGAATCATGTACAAAAGCTTCTAAGGACAAATCCTGAGCAAACTGGTCAAAGATCCCGGGCGGTGAGGGACCGGATCCCAGCCAGCTGGCTCAGATATTCTGTGCAACTTCTCCCAGGACGAATCCTGAGCATGTGACAAGGATCCCTTACGGGCCGTGTTTCCCCAAACTTCGAGGCCATGGTGGTCTCAAAGAACAGATACTACACTTTGATCTTAGCCAAAAGGCTGAAAATGGAGAATTTCTCTATTCGCCTCACCACGACAGCAAATTATGACATGAGGTCTTTTTTTTTAGGGTGGGGTCCTGCACGCGAACGTGCAGGCGGGGAGAGAGAGAGAGATCCCAAGTCTCCATGACTAGAGACTTGAGGGGGGAGAATCCCAAGTCCCTGAGACAAATGCCATGAGGATCGGGATAAGCTGGTCAGTGGTCAAAAGCCTCTCAGGACGAAGGGCCGTGGTTCTCTGAACTTCGAGACCATGGTGGCCTCGGAGAACAGATACGACACTTTGATTTTAGCCAAAAGGCCCGAATGGAGAAATAACAACGCTGAGTATATTGATAGGTTATATTAACATGGCTGGGAATGTAAACCTCCAATGAAAATTCCATGCAGGTCATTGAAAGCTTCAAAACTGCCATACAAAGGGACAGCAGAAAATAGAAGAGCAATGTTTTCATCCTTCTTCCATTTTCAATGGTCAAAGAATGTTGTCTCAACTTTTATGTTGTCAAAAAACCAATGTATTGCCTTATAACCAGTTCACTTAACTCTTAAATTCATGTAAGACAATTTGATTGTTATTATCAAGAAGAATAACTACCAATCAAAGTTACACCCCTTCCACCTTTGGGTAATTTTAAAAAATGTTTACAATTCTATTCACAAAAGTCAAAAAACAATGTATTGCCTTATAACCAGTTCACTTAATTCTTAAATTCATATAGGACAATTTGAATGTTATTATCAAGGGAATAACTACCGATCAAAGTTACCTATTGACAGCAGAGTTCCATTATTTTTTATTCTATCCACAGAAGAGTTCTACTTAAGAGTGGTATCAAGCGGTTTATGACATTAAGAGTTGATTGATACTATTATTTTAAAATTAACTTGGTTTATTAGTCATTTTTTACACAAAGACTGAAAGATAACTAATGAATAATTGATATTTGAAGTAAGAATATCCAAAGTTGGCAGAGATAACCTTTTGGAATGATGGAGCTTAATGATCTGAAATTGGCTGGAGAACAAAATGTTTCAGTTTTGATTTAGTTCAGGCCAACACCCCCTATTAATCTGTCAAAGCAGGAAAAAAAGAAATGTCTATGAGCCAAATTGATTGCAAATGCTGCAATAATCAGAATGAATGGACGGTAATTTTCAGATGATTGTTGCTTAGTTTGGACCTTGTATGACTATCATTCCGAGCAACTGTTGGTAACTAGTAGAAAAATAAATACTACTCGCTGCACTATCAGGAAAATATGTGATCAAAGTTATAGGCAGCCATTCTGTCCTGATTCTCCTTCAAAGGGTCGGTAGAACTCTATAGCCAGTTCAGGCTTCTATCAACTATGGGATGTTCACGTTCTATGGTCTAACCACAGTTCAGCGTCACAAAGGGGCGGCAGACCCCCATAGCTAGCTCGGGCATCTGTCAGGACACTCCTGTCAAACCTAAGACCTATTGGCTCTGCTCCTATCCGCACCACTCCGGTGGTCCATAGGATGTAAATCTTTGGTTTAAACAAGGGGGGGGGGGTCGCACTTCACCTTAAAACTACATTTCTCAGGCTGGAGGGTTACTTTGCACATAGGCCCCACCGTCTATGGTCCTAATGTTGTGGAAAACCATCCCCTTTGTTCGCGAAGCCAAGGCATTCATATGGTCTGGTATAGTTCACATATATAAAATGCAATGTGTATCCATATATATCTATGTAATATAAATTTGAGAAAGTTTGTGTGTGGCTATGTTCATCTTCTCCTTTCAAATTATGAATTGTAGCCAAGGTAGGTATTGAATTAAGGTACTTCTAAAATACAATAACTTAAAGAATGAAAAAAAAAAAAAATCTGGGTGATTTGCAAATGAATAATAGTGTGGGGTCTGCAATCACTTTGACATCAATAATAAATATCTGATTTTTATCTATATCTATCTAATATATATTTGAGAAGGTTTGTGTGTATGTTCATCTTTTACCCCAAAATAATACATTGTCTCCAGAGGTATTGAATCAAGGTAACCCTAAAATACGCTAATTTAAAAACTGCATTAGACACCAACTGCTAGAAACGTAGCGAAAAGCCATTTCATTTCTGATATGAGAAATAACTTTTCACAGGGAATCCAATAATGTTGTTATTATGTCAAATAGGACTAACAACAATTCAGCCTGGGCAAAGCCAGGAATTCTGCTAGTTTGGATATATTTGAATTTCTATGAAAAGATTTTAGAAAAAGAATAGTGAATTTGTTTCAGTTGAAGAGTCTATAATTCACTAGCAAAGGCCAGCTGATCACTGCTATACGACGTGTATTTTATTTTTGTATTATTCATTAACATAGCAGTTTTGTATTAGACTATCAATAGTGAGGATCGAACCCACTAATAACAGCCAGCAGGTTTAGCTTGCTGATCATTGCTATATTACATGATCTATTTTTTTTCATACAATCTACTTGTTAATCCCAATGAAAAAGAATTCATGAATATATTTGGATGCAGACTTTTAAAAAAAAAGAAGATTTTTTAAAGAAAAAAAAAAATAGCAAATTCGTTTACCAGAAAGAGTGCATAGTGGGTAGGACGTATATATTGTGTGTAACACTTTTCAATGAGTGCACAGATACTACACTGATCCTAGGTAGAAGTGCCGGAGAGTGACACTTTGATCTTAGGTAGAACATACAGATACACTTTGATCCTAGGCAGAGGGCCAGGGAATGACACTTTGATTCTAGATAGAGCGCACAGATACTCTGATCCTAGGCAAAAGTGCCTGGGAGCAACTCTTTGATCCTAGACAGAGGGACAGGAAGCAACACTTTGATCCTTTGCAGAGCACGCAGATACTCTGATCCTGGGCAGAAGTGCCAATTCATATGTAAATAATCCTGTCATTTTTATGGGTACTATGCTAGTATGTAATAAAGAGTATTTTCATTGTTTTCAAATAATTCATTGTTTTTAATGACATTTTATGAATGTCAATTTATTTATCCCAAAGGGTGGTCTGGTTGAACAGATATTGGTTAACATCATTTTAACATCTAGATGGGTGTGGCTATGAGTATGGGGAGGTGGAAAAGAAAATTATAACATGCTGGATAATTCTAAAGATCAATATCTTATTTCTTTTTTTTTCTTTTGAGGAGATGCAGTGCGGCAGAGCCGAGTTCAAACCATGGCTGGGACAGTTTGTGTTCACTTTCCCACTAATGCCCTTTGGAAAGGCATGAATCCACCCACCTTAGCTATGAATAAAATAGTGAAGTGATTGACACCACTTGGGGTGCTTGTCACCTCTAAGTCTATTTTGCATATTGAACGGGCTGAGTAAGTAATAATGTGATATGTGGAGCCTAAGCAGGGATGGCTGAAGTTGTAGCCAGCATAAGGGCACTAAATCTCAAATGGTGAAACTTGTGAAACTCAACAATTGATTGTATTACAATAAGTATTTCTCTTCAACCATGAAAAACATTCCTTTATTTCTTTAAGGTCTGTAAATCAGCATATTATGTAGGTGAGCGTAGGTGGATGTAACCGCATGTGTGTGTAGGTGAATGTAACCGTGTGTGTGTGTGTGTGAGAGAGATTAAAGAATCAACAGATTTCTTTTTGAAGCAAAGATCATAAGTTTTAACAGCAATTTTTCCCTCCCACAAGAACAGCTAAAAATGTCAACTATGCCCCACACCTATCCACCCTACCCAGCTCCCTTCAGTCAGAAATGGTTCTGTGAAAGAAAGAGGAAAGTAGTGTTTTGACAGTGCAAAAAGCACTAAATTAGCATGATTGCGCTTAACTATTTTTTTGCCATGTTTTGGCTATTTTTGACCATTTTTAGTGTATTTTTTGCAGGTTTGGCCATTTTGGGCTATTTAAAAAAATTTAGCGCTTTTTGGCAGTCAAACTAGCTCCCTTCAGTCAGAAATGGTTCTGTGAAAGAAAGAGGAAAGTAGTGTTTTTGCTTAACTATTTTTTTGCCATGTTTTGGCTATTTTTAGTGTATTTTTTGCAGGTTTGGCCATTTTGGACTATTTAAAAAAATTTAGCGCTTTTTGGCAGTCAAACTAGCGCAAAAATATTTTTTGAGTTGGCAACACTGCTTCTCGCCTTACTACAGTGATCGTGACTCTCACATATTACAAATGCAAAAGGGAAGAAATTTACAAGACAGCCAGTTTATGAAGAGCATTTGTGATGAGACAAATCATTGTAAAAACGTAGACCTCTAGATATATATGGCTGGGAGAGGAATAGTTCTTGTGTGGGACTGTGAATGAGAAAAAGTAAATATGTTGTGAGAAACAGAGCACCTGTTTCATAGTGAGCTGAAATTAACTAATCTTAAAGATTTCAGTTAAATTGTTTGTGTCTAAGTGTGAGGTTTGTACACATATATTCATGACATTTATTAGTTGAGAACCTATATTTGCCAGATGCCGGTGTGAGCGACTGCTAAACGAGTGGCCTAAATCATAAATGTGAATAAAGAAACGAACATTTACATTTACAATTTAGGCCGCTCGTTTAGCAGTTTAACACCGGGCAAATATTGGTTCTCAACTAATAAATGTCATTATAATTATCATATTCTGTCAGATATAAAATTATCCAGCATTTGATTTCACCCATATATTCATAAACATAATTACTTTCATTAGAAATGCCAGTGTGTGTACATAAGTGAATACATGTATGTGCATATATATTAGTGGTCAACCGATATGGTTTTGGGCGATGCTGATATTTAGAGAGCAGGGCAGCTGATGGCCGTTATGTTTTTTTTTGGTTTTTTTCATTTAAAATAATGTATTATTCACTTGAACACAGAAAAATATTTGAAAATAAAACATGTGCATTGTCTCTGTTTGGGAAATGAAAAAGTTATGAAGTGCATACATTAGTTATATATACTGCACAAACACTTCAATGTTTACCCTTTATTTTCTTTGCCTCCCATATTTTTTTGCCTTACTTCCAGTGACAACCAGCCGATGGCTAAGAAGCCGTCCCTTCCTTTCTTTTGTAGGAAAGAAAGAAGTCTAAGAACCAACATGACTCCTCTGCCCTCCCTCCTTCCCCTGTGTTGTACGGTCGTCTGTCTGGACGTTACTACCCCACCTCTGACTCAGTCAACCCTTTGATCTCGCCAAGCCTAATTCATGAAAAATTACATGTCCGCCCCTTCAACCTTTCAGTTTTAATTTTAAATTAAAAGGTACTTTTTTCTATGAGAATAAAAAGCGTCCTCATGGCGCTCAATAATAGGCCAATGCTGATTATCTCAAAATGTCAAATATCGGACCGATTAATTGATCGACCTCTAATATATATATATATACACTCACCATATATATATCTCAATACAGTAATACCTTGAATAGTGCAGTTTTGATTAATGCGGGTTTTGATGTAGTACGGCTATGGTATTGCTGTACAAACCAATGTAAGTATAAGCTGGAAAAAAAAAAAAAATGATAATGAAATTATAAGACCTTGAACAGTGTGGACAAATTTTGGAACGAATTAACCGGACTATTCAAGGTATTGCTGTACTACTGGACAGAACAGCACTGTTAGAGCTGCAGACTGATAAATTAAAAGTTTCCACTATTAGAGAGAAAAACTAATTTTAAACTAGAATTGTTTTTAATTGCCAACTGAATAGTGATACAATTTTTAAATAACTGAATGCATAGATCAACACCATCTTTCTGCCCACACTGACCTACATGTCAGACATGGACACTGACCTAAGTCCAAGAGAGAAAAATCATTACCTGTGAGATGAGGTGCTTCAGATGAGTAATAGATAAGACGAGGAGTAGTTATGTACCGGAATATCAATCCGATTGGATATCCGGCACCGGATTCACAAAAAAATTATCACTGCCACCAGTTTCAAATTTTAGCCACCCAATATTTTTGTACAGACATGGATTTTAATTTTTTACTTTGGAACCCAATGGATTTGGATATCCGACTTTTTGTGAAATCGGCACTGGATATCCAATTTTTTTGTGAATCCGGCGCCAGGTATATCCAACCGGATTGATATCTGATATTCTGGTACATCACTAACGAGGAGGGACTTGATGACCTTGCAGACATTGGATTGAGGATGTGGCAAAAACGCTCAAGTCCCATGGCCTGTCCATCACAGAGGCGACTCACAGAGCCATTGACTGCAGTCTCGACTGCCCCACGACACCCTGCAGTTCACATGGGGAAGATAAAATAAATATATAGAAAAATGCTCTGAAGGTTGCTTAGTGTGAAAAAGACTTTGTAGAGCTTGACAGAGGGCTGCATAAACAAGCTCAGTAGAGACCTGTGCTCAGCAGAAACAGAAGGTGGGGCTGAACTGACATGATCTACCATCACTTAGAAATGATATTGTCAGTGTATTGCACATCATGTACTGAGAGAATTAACATGTTTGTTCTATTCACCACAACATGTAGTCAAATCAAAAAACAACAACCACAACAAGTGTCATTTTGTGGTTGTCACAGCCATACCTCAAAATAAGGGCATGCTTATATACTAAGTAGATAAAATAAAAAACTGACAATAACTAAAAATGTTTTTTTAAATAAATAAATAAATAAAACAGTGTAGGTCAAAGTTAGCGGCCTCAGAATCTGTCCCACCCCCACTGACCAGCTTCTTACTCTGGTGTGGCAAAATGAAACTATCACATGTTGAATGGCAATAGAAATTGCTTTATGTGTGTCAGGTGATTTCTTATCATCTCAAACAGAAGAGGGTAAGACTGTTTTGTCAAAGACTGGAAACTAACAAATAGACTTCAATACATATATCAGACATGTGGGTTAATCTAGGGATGGTATAACTCTCGACCAATGGTCCACAACCACTGGTAACAGGATGCAAAGAAACGATATGATATATCAATATTCTTTTATTTGCTTTGTAAAATAAAAACAAATTTCCTCGGATCTTAATATTAAATTTGTTAGATAAACCCTTTTAGAAATGAAACTTAGTGTATTAGTAACTTATAAATGACATAGTTAACTAATCACCTATATTCCGGTTGTGATTAACGCAAGAATATTGTCCATATTAAACTGGTCCGCGGCACAAAAATGGTTGGGGACCCCTGCTCTAGACTACATGTTTCTTTGGTGACCAGGCGAAGTTTGTTACAGCTTGGATTGGAAGTTTTCACTCTTCTGCCATATTTACTAGATACTGCACCTTCAGATTACCACTTATTCCAATCTTTACAGAATTCTTTAAATGGAAACAAAAAATTAAATTCCATGGATGAATGCAAAGGGCATCTTGAGCAGTTCTTTGCTGAGAGAAATAGAAAAACGTTCTAAGAAGATGGAATTATGAAGTTGCCTGAAAGATTGCAGAAAGATAGTTGAACAAAACAGTTAATGTTGGAAATAAATTTGTCTTATTTTTGCTTAAAACTAAAGGAACTTTTTGGACACACAATACACGCTAATTCATCTCTAAAAATGTCAATGCATCTTTGATATATAGTCCAGTCAGAATTCGCAAAAATAGGGGTCAACGTTTAACATATAATGCTAAATTTGGTACTGCTAAAAGAGCAATTTTATGTAGATTAACATACTAAAAGCCCACCACGATCCACTTTCATATAAAAACAAGATAGGCATGATCTGACCAAAACTGTGGCTGCCATAAAAAAAAAAGAAGAGAATTTGCAATACAGATTAACTGACATTTCAACCAGAATAGCTCAAATATGAAAAGATTGTGAAAACTTGCACAGATAGATTTTTCAATGCTCTTTCATGTCAAACCAGGATACAGTAGAATAATTGAAATTTCAACAAGAATTGTTCAAAACATGAAGAATCTTTTTTAAATTGCACACACGATCTTAACAAAATTGTGACTGCTATCTTAATTTTAAAATTGCCAACATAAAAATAATTTACCAAAATCATTGAAAAAAAAGGTATCAATTAAAAAGAAATTAATAGAAAGAAATTATATTAAAAGATCTTAGTTTTAAGAAATGAAAAAATACAGAAAGACTAATTGATAACTCATGCCATCATCGTGGTAGTCCTTCGGTAGTTTAAAATTTAATGTTCAGACACTAGTCATCAAGTAAACTTCAAAATTTTAAGCCAAAAAAGAAAAAGAAACTGATTAGCAATAGCTATTTCTTTTATAAAGATAAACAGAGTGATAATAGAATATATTAGAAGTGCGATAAATGTCATAAAACAATATGCAAAGCATGGATAACTGCAGGTGACAATCAAATTGTTAAAACTTTAAACGAACATAATGATGTCCGTGACACTGCTGATAATTTATTTTGTGTTGATGTCAACATTAGACTTTTACATATAATCATTAATTAACCTTGCTTTTTAGGTTTTATGTTACCTTGTTAAATCTTTAATCACTGCTACCCACAACACTGGTCTATTGCTGGGTTTAGGTTATTAATGTGTTTAGACTTTGCCCAGCCCTAACCGTTCATAGTAAAACCTTCAAATTCTGCACGCACGTGCG
>VCCN01001036.1:5350938-5365543 GCA_006491835.1 Architeuthis dux | reverse complement strand
ATAGGTTCTCAAACTAATAAATGTCATTATAATTATCATATAATTATGTGCACATGTTACAGTATGTTTGTGATGACTGACATGCATGCACATTACACACATATTTGAGAGCAACTGTATATTTGTATATATGACAACAAGAATGTTAGAATATATGCAGTGATTATAAATAACTATAAACCTACAACTTCAAGTATATTCGTGCATATTTATGATTACATAGGCATACAATTTCGATCTATGTGTAATCTTTTGCAATATTTAGATTAATACAGGATAGCATAGTACCCATAAAAGATGGGATTATTTAGGTATGGAATCGGCACTTCTGCCTAGGATCAGAATATTTGTGCACTCACTGATAAATGTTAAAAGCCATGGAAACAGCAATGCTAGGAACAGCTCTAAGAGATAGAAAAAGATCAACATGGATCAGAGGGAGGACTAGAGTGAAGGATATTATACAAATCATTAAGCAGCAAAAATGGAGATGGGCTGGTCACCTAGCAAGAAGAGATGCCAATAGATGGGGGGAAAGACTAACCGACTAGTGTCCATGGGACAGTAAACGCAGTAGGAAAAGACCAGACACAAGATTGAGGGACGAGATAGAAATGTTTGTGGCAGGTTAGCACAATCTAGGTCGTCATGGAAGGAAATGGAAAGGCTTTTGTCCAGCAGTGGATTTATAACTGCTGATGATATATATATATATATATATACACACACACACACACACACACACACACACACACACACACACACACACACACTGTTTCATATACATGATTATTCACATCAATAAAATACACTACCCAAAATTCACCAAAATGCTGATAAAAAACAAACTATAAAATTTATTTACAACTTCATAAGATTTTAGTTTTTATTTACGCACATGTGCGTGTGTATGCGTGTATTACTAGTAGTAGCCAAACTATTTAATAGTCTTACCTGAGACTTGTCGGCGGATCATAGTAGAATGTAACTGTTGATACTCCAAATACCTGAGGCAAACTGACAGACTGATTGATCGTGATGACTTACTAGAGAGTCAGTCCTACAATGTTTTTCAGCTTTGTTTATTTATATACCAATGACCGGCTTAATCAGTAGGAGCTACAACTACTGACAATTCAAATCAGCTGAAATCTTTCAAGACAAGACAAGACACTCTACGGAATGTCTCCGCATAGTGGCTCTCTCAACCAGCAATACCTGTATGTTCTGACTTTATGCAAAACAGTCAAACTGGAATATAAATGACTTATTAATTCAAAATATGCCTACAAAAGACATTTGTTACAGCCTTTTTGAAGAGGAGATGATTTTCCCGACACTTCAGCCTATCAAACCAAAGGTTAAACAGTATTTGGATGCAGGTGGCTATTTTGATAATTATTACCTACAAAAGAGTATCAAAATAAGTAAAATGTATAAATGATACAAATAAGATCCCATTTATAACTATGTCATTGATTCATTTCATCTTCACACTCGTACTTGGGAAAATAGCTCAGTGCTTAGAAAAGGGCTTAGAGGTCAGCAAAGGTGAGTGACACAGATTCCTAAACTAGCTCTTGCAAAAAATCCAATAAGAAGAATACAAAGCTCTATTTTCTTATGTTTATTTCTAATGTAATGAATTAAGAAAAGAAAAAAAGAAAAAAAAAAACATGCTCTAGATTAATTTTATGAAAGTCAAAAATATCAAGACAATGCATTTAAAAAGTTAAGAATGAATGCTCTAAATCTGAGGCAAAAACTCCAATAGGTGGGGAAAAAGGTTATTTGTGAAATAGGTAATACAGGGTATACCTCTCTAATCCGGGGCTCTGTGGTTCAGCATATTTTGAATCTGCCGCCATTAGTTTGTGGATTTGCCACTAGAGTTCTTCGATTTGGTTTCAAACTGCGGTGTGAACTGTAATTTAGTGGTTTATAAAACGACTTTTTAAACCAAATGTGTATACACCTAACTGCAGTTTGAAACCAAAGAACTCAAAAAGAGACAACTTTCGATTATTATTTTAGCATAAAATTAGACATATTTTTTTTCTTTCTTCTGAATCTTATATATTATTTTTAATACTGTACTATGAATTAAAAAGCATGAGCAAGAACATAATTTTCATTTATCTACTCTAATAATGAACAGTGTGATCTACTTGGTTTGCTGGTCGTAACACTGGACTATTCCACGGGGGTGGGGGGGGGTGTTAATGTTTTGTTGAAAAAAAAATACTTTCTGCCCACCATTCGAAAATATGCACTATTCCTGGTAAACACATTTTTCTATAAAAAAAAATAAAATAAAAATAACATCTCATTCCAAATATATCTGTGATTTTTTTTCTTCCACTGTGATCAACAAGTAGATCATGAGAAAAAAAAGAAGAAAAAACCCAGATCAGGACAAACATCATATAGCAATGATCAGCAAGCTAATCTTGCTGGCCATTGTTAGTGGGTTCAATTCTCATCAGATCTCCCAGTATAGGTTGTCTGATACCAATTCATGCTAACATACTATACTTATATAATGAACTGTGTGATTTTTTTTTAGTTTGCTGTCCGTAACACTTGAGTCTCTCACTCGGGGTAAAAGTTTTGCTGATAAAAGTACCACCTTTTGAAACTATGGACTCTTCAACTGAAACAAATTTGCTATTATTTTTCCTTTTTCATAGAAATTCAAATATATCCGTGAATTTTTTCACAGGTTGTTCAATTTTCCACACTATTAAAAAAATTGTCAAAAATCTCTATGTTTACATTGAGGTCAATTTTGCTTTTCTGGCATTTTCTGTAGTCTGGCAATGGCCAGGCCCCACAGTTGACACATTACAGAGGAGCAAATATACAATCCAATTAAAAAAATATAAAATCTCTAACACAACAGAAACTAGCATTCCAAGGGAAATTATGAATCACTGCCACCTATATATGCTTCTTTTTACCTTGTAAATTAAAGTGGTGGTTGGCAGTGATCACTAAATGTCCCAATTTTCAACAAAAAAAAACAAGTGAGAATGCTGCTGGATACAAACTAAGGGAACAATTTGGCATGAATTTACATTGTAAATTGAAACCCCCTACTAAAATCCTATTTAGCAGGAGAATTTTAAATAAAAAAATTAAAAAAACAAAACAAAAAAAACAACATTTTCCCTACTCATTGAGGGGAGTGTGTATGCAAAGTTTCTACTATGAACAGTTAGTCCAGATACATAGATACATATAAATGTCAGAACACATGAATAACAAACCCAGCAATAAACCAGTGTTGTGGGTAGTGGTGATTAATATTCTATGTACCAATATGCAAGTTTCTTGTGTAGTATAGTTCAGTAAACAGAGATTAAAATGAATTTTAAAAAAACAGCTTTTACATGAAATGATAAGCGTTATTTGCAAAGCCCACGTAAATGTATGTGCTTCTATAGGACAGCTAAATATGGATGACAAAAAAAAAAGAAAACCTGCGATTATCCATAGAACATTTTATTTTAGTGTGAAAAAGAAAGTATACAATTTGTATATACAAGCACACATCATAACAATCATATTTACACAATATCTAAGGCCTTAAACCTTTGCAGTGGTGTAATAAACATCATAATTCTTCTTAAAATCATTTGCATCTATTGATAGCACTACATATTCCGGTAATCTATTCCAAAGTCCTAATACTCTATTGCTAAAAAAGAATTTTCTGATATTCAATCTACTTCTATTTGCTTCTACCATATATGTATGGCCTCTCAGTCCCTTGTACCCCCTTCTAGTAAAAAATACATCAGAGTTTACTACTTCTAAACCACACATAATCTTAAACATTTCTATTAAGTCTCCCCGATCTCTCTTATTTTCTAATGATGTTAATCCTAACACTTTTAGCCTATCCTCATAACTCATACTTTTTAATTCCGGTACTAACTTAGTTGCTCGTCTCTGGACTTTTTCTAAAAGATTTTTCTCTCTCTCTCCAAGTACGGTGATCAGGCCTGTGCACAGTACTCGAGGTGTGGATGGATAATGAAAAGAAATCAACTGGTAGAAGAACCTTAGAAATGGAAGCTATAAAACTTCTTTTTCTTTTCTTCTTTCCCTTCTTATCTACATTTATAACTACAACCCTAAGCAATACAGAAATATTACCCCAAGAGAAAATATATGCAGAAGTATGCACACACGAGTTAATGTCTAAAGGTGTACACAGGGCCAGATTAACCTATACCAGGGCCCCTAGGCTATTAGCAATATGAGGCACCTCCATCTTGAACCCCCCACCCAGTTTTGTGTATAATTTTACATAAGTAATGCAATCTATCAATAGGATTAACCTATACGAGGGCCCCTAGGCTATTAGCAATATGAGGCACCATCTTGAACCATCCTTTCGTGTATAATTTTAAATAAGTAATGCGATCTGTCAATTGTGTGAATAAAGTGGATTATTATGTGCTAATGTGTAATATATTCATTTGTTAGGACATTTTTATTAAGTTTTATAATAATAATATTTTTTTTTATAATAACAATAACAATAATAATATATCAGGCTCCAGCTATAGTGCGCGCTCAGTCTTCACATCAGGGAATGTTCTTATTTTAAAAGTTTTATTGTTTAATTCATTTTCCCATGTCTTGGGCCCTACACTAAAATGTAGTTTGTGTATAGGCTAATCCAGCTATGGATCTAAAATTAAGAAAAATATGAATATCCCAGAACTTTTCCAGGCCCCTGTCAGCTACAGGCTCTTAGGCTTAAGCCTATTCAGCCTTATAGTATAATCCTGCCCTGGGTGTACATGTATGTGACAATATGCCTGAGAAAAGGTGTTGACTGGTTTGCTTAAATGTAATATAAATATAAACTGAACACAATTAGATCAGTGGGAAATCTTAAGCGTAGAAGTGGAGGGTTAGGGGTGGGGGAGATGAAAGAAAAAAATTCTTATTTTAAACAAAGTCAGTCTAATTCCAACGATTCAGAATTGTGACCTTGAAGAAGTAAACACTCGTATCGTAGAGAAGGACAGAATAAAAAAAATAAGATTGATTGATTTGTTTAGCGGCATATCAACCCTTGATGGGTCATTTAATGCTGAACTCAGCTTAAAGATTTTTTTAAAATAGAGTCTTGCGACTTTGGGGAAAAGTTTTTTTTTTTTTTTTTTTTAAATAGATTCTTGCGACTTTGATAAAAAAAACAGGTGGCCCCTGTTTGGGGAGTCCTATCCCTCTGCAGAGGATGCAGTCGACGTATTCTAGGCCCCCAGATGACAGGGCCAAAAAAAGGGGGGTGGGGGTGACAAGGACATGAAAGTGAGTGGGAAAGAGAGTTGGAGAGAGGTGAAAAGATGAAGAAGAAAATTGGAGAAATTGTCATTTTTATTTTGTTGACTTTCTTGCCTTGAAAAAGGTCCCTTCTCTTCCAATGCATTATTCAAACAAGCCAATTGCTTAATGGAGCATTGTGCAGTAACAGTTGGGCCAGGTTGGGTTCCAACAAGTCATAGTAATAAAAGAATTCTATTTGAATCCCAACAAACAGAGAACTCCACCAACCTCAGTAGATTCCATTTAGTTTTAGATGTTGAAGGCTGTCCTGGATCTCGACTAATGATGTACCAGAATATCAATCCGGTCGGATATCTGGCACCGGATTCACAAAAAATTATCACTACCACCATGTGAATCTAGTCCGCTTGGGTGGTGTAATGGTTAGCACATCTGCCTCGCATGCAGATGCTCCTGGGTTTGATTCCCGGTATGAGCGAAGAAAGTGAAAAACTCTTGATTAGGACACATTTCTCTTTGTACTCAGCAGCTAATTGAGCTGTATGATTAGGTGGACTTGCATCCTGCCAAGGTGTAACTACAGCCCGGCTCGTCAACGAAGAAAGGGAAGTAAAAGTGCCTGACGCTTCTTACTGATGTACATAAAGTCTTAGTACAACGTGATATACATAGACAATTTTTAGTACAACATGAAAACTGCAATACAATGATAAGCCATGAATTGGGCAAAATACACAAGTGCAGTTAAACATTGTAAATCATCACACATAACGTATTAATGTAGAAAAACTGCAGTACGACGATGAAGCCGCGAATTTAGGCAAAATGCATAAGTATAGTTAAACATCATAAATCAACACACATAACGCTTGAACACAAAATGACTCAACAATTACACAAGGAAGGAACAAGTTCATGAAGCTTATAGGTGCGGCTATATCCTAGTTCACGATGAATTGAACTAGAGCACAGAAGTTCGAGATAAAGGTGAAACCTTAGTAACTATTTACCATAATTCGCCCTTTGCCGGTTGTAGAATTTCTTAGGACTTGTGTTGTGATTTCTGAGGAGAAGAAATGTGTGCATCGCTCTGAAGGTTGTTTTTTGCGAGACTGATGTAGTCTTGGGGCTCTTTAATATGGGCAAAGAAATGCTTGTGTGTTAAACATATGTATTCTGACTCCAGCTTCTGCATGATCAAATCTGGAGTCCCCTTTTTGTGAGACTCAGATATCCACAAATTCACCAGGGGGGGGGGGGGAGGCCTACAGACTTGCTGGAGTTCCATCAGTTTAGGAATGTCCTTTTCGGGAACTCCAGACTTTTGGACCTACTTACATTCTCTTTAGCAAAAAACAAGGCCATGTCTTGTCCCTTGAGGGCATCGATTTTTATTAAGAAGTACCATAAGATGACACTTGGCTGCTCCCTAACCCAATCAAATCACCTCCGGACAACTGGTTCTTTGTGAAATTATTTAATAGCTACACAAAGGGGTGGTCATAACTTGTAGGAATAAACTCCTGGTCTCGACCAGACTTGAAACTTGCAAGGATCACTAAGCTGATGCATGCAACAGAAACCAGGTCTTCGTCACCAGATGTATACTCCCTTGAGAGTTGTCTCTTAAGAGATGGCCGCTTGACTTACTTACCATGTGAATCGGGCGCCAGATATTCAATCGGATTGATATTCTGGTACATCACTGATATAGACACAATTTTCTTCATAATTGGATTCTCTGTGTCAAGCAAGAAGAAAAATGTTTAAAAGCTGACTGATGTCCGTTTTCTTAAGTTCATGTGGAACATATTTTTCTAGGTACTGAATTTTTCATAAGACTTGTAAACAACTCATCACTGTTGACTGCACAATATATAAACTTCAATGACACTTTAACCCAATAGCTAATCACCTCATACCAATAAAACAAAACATACTATCGAATTTATATGTTTTGAATCGTTCATTTTAATCAGCTGATTTATTGTTAGTCGCATTCGGAGAACACATTTAAACTTATTCTATCTATCCACCTAGGGCGCATTTTGCTACATGAACATGATGGAAGAGGTCTTGTATACACAAAAACAGCAGATCACCAATATTTGAGTTGGAGAATGAAGAACTGGTTTTACTGTTAATAAATTTGGGCGGCATTATACACTTGTCTAAGCAATGTCAGAATAATCTAATTTTTTTTATTTTTCATTTTTACTGTTTTTTTTTGCTGTAAAACCTGCTCCCAGATTCTCAAAAATAAATTTCATAATACTCATTTAAATTCAAACCATTGTCTTAACAATGAATGATGAATATTCATGATGATAATCTTTCTCACTGTTGTAGCTGAGTAATGAGAAATGTTGGATAATTATTGCTTTTATTATCAATTTAGTTCTAATTAGAAACCGTCAACCAAGGTTTCTTCAGTTTTCATGAGGTTCTGCCTGGCTGTCTATCTATGTACGTGTCACGTGTACAGGCCACACCAATGGGGCTAGAGGGCTGAAAATTTAAAACATATATTCCTTATGTCTAGAAAAAACGTTTTTCTTTTTTTTTCCTTCTAAATTCCCCTTCCCTTCCTGCAGGGTTCAATTTACAATGTAAGTTTATGCTAAATTGGTCCCTTAATTGGTGTCCTGCAGCCTTCACGCTTGTTTTGGTGAAAATTCAGACTTTTCAATGACCACTGCTCAACATAAGGCGAGAGAAGTAACTTACTTATAGATCACCCCCTTTTCCAAATCTTTTTGAATTGATCACGCCCAACACAGCCTGCTGCCAAAAGACATTGGTCACATGACAGTTTATATTCAGTGACCAATCAGAGCTGTTTTCTTTGAAAAGATTTACACTAAACAAAATATTTCTGCTATTTCTTGCCTAATTGTGTGTGTGTAACTGAAGTGGCTGGATACTAAAGAGGAGACTTAAAGTCTCTGCTCCTGTTCTCAATCTAAATACTGATAATATTAGGTTGTTTGTTACACATGAAATGTTTAATTTTTTTTACCTCATAAATTCCCTGAACTTGTGCGTAGCACCTTGTATATCTTAGGCATACAAACATGTATATAAATTTAATGTTTGTGTACAGGCAGTCTGTTAAATTTATATACATATTTGTATTGTATTAAGACCACAATGGGCCCTACGCCACCCACAATCTTGGTGGGGCCCACCAATGTATATATCACAGATTTTTAAGAAAATGAAGATTTAATAAATTCAATTTCATAATTTTAAATGTATAAGGAATTCTGTAAGTAACGAAGAAATCTTTAAAAATACGAGGAAAAATTGACAAATTTCAAAAGTTCACAATTAGACAATGTAAAAAATGTAAGTAATATGCAATAACTTGTAACGATAATAATAAAAAAAATGTTAAAATAAGGAGTCTCATATTTCCCCAAGAGAATAGTGATAAAGTTCTATATTTGTGGGCCACTTCAATGTCTTGGGCCCTACACCATGGCGTAGTTTGCGTATAGGCTAATACGGCCATGTGTACAGGCCACATAAACTAACTAAACTATTCTTTTCTATCAATTTCAGACCTATTTAAAAAGAAGTTATATCAAATCCATATTTTGTGCATTTTATCATAATAGTCTCTCTGCACAGAGCATACAGAAATGCTGCCAAAACAATCAACCTCCTCGTCTGTTTTTTGAATCACCCCCACCTCAATAGTGCACCATTGATATGTTCAATATAGACAATCGAGAACATTATTTTCTCCCTCCTACACTTACAACCTCATCCCAAGTAGTAAAATGACCTCAAGAAAAGGATGCGAATCAACAGGCACAGTAGTGTCTCGATCAATGTTCCCTCTAATTTTTATGCGCACAAATGTTGTGCAAATTGTTTCCCCGTGACAAAGTATGTGCGCACTGAATGCTTTAAATTCGGAAATTAATGATATACAAATAATATTTGAAAAACTGATTATCTAGTTAACATAAACAGTTAAGTGATTATTACCAATAGGTATGTATAATAAAAACTAGCATTCCAAGGGAAATTATGAATCATTGTCACCCATATTTGCTGTGTTGGAAAAAGGGGTGATCAATGAATAAGTTACTTCTGTTGCCTTTTGTTGGGCACTAAGAAGTCCAAATTTTCAAAAAAACAAAAAACAAGCATGAACACTGCTGGACACAAACTAAGGGACCAATTTAGCATTAACATACATTGAAAATTGTACCCCCTCTAAAAACCTATTTAGGTGGGAAAATTATCAAAAAGCAAAAAAACGTTTTTCTGCTCATTGAGAGGAGTATGTGTGCAAAATTGCAATTTCAAGTTTCTACTATGAACGGTTAGGGCTGGGTGAAATCCAGATACATACAAATGTCAGAACACATCTAACGAAATACACCCAGATCGTGTTACTGGTAGCCTTGGAAGTGGCAAGATTTGAAATCTGTGTTAAACTGTGTACGTGACAAACTGTACAGATTGGGTTACCAGAAACCATTGAAGATTTGAAAATAGGATGGAGGAGGGATGGTATGACCAGTAGCAGTTATAATGGGGCTAGATTGAAACGGTTAGCAGCAGTTGGGATTGCGACCTGAAGCGGTTAGCAGCGTCCCTGCCCATCAGGGCTGAGGGTCGGGGTGAGAGCCGGTTAGAAGCAGTTACCAGTTTGAGATTTGAATCCGGAGCGACAGGTCAGAGACAAAATGGCTTCTTCCACCTGGCTGGGTTGAAGAGGCAAGAACCCTTGATTTTCATAGTAATAACTCTGAAAAGTGACCAACTCAGTTAGAAAACGAAATGCAACAGAATTTTCGTACCTCGATGAAATCCGCAGATCGACCCAGAAATTAACCTGTGTAGGAGAACGTGGGGGGTTTACTAACCACCATACTTTCACGGCCACCACGAGGGAAATAGAGAGGGATAGATTTAGAGAGACATCTCAGGGTGATTTAAAAAGAGGCAGAGAGATAGTAGTCTCTGGCAGGGTCGCCATGAGGGAAAGTTTGTTGAGGGTTAGAGAGAGAGAGAGACGATCGGTTTTCCTCCGCGGGCTGCAGACTGCGATGATGATGATGGTCGCTCTTTGTCCGATCTGCCGCTGATGTCTCTCTGTCCGGTTCTGTCGCTGAAGCCAGGTTTCGCTGTGGAGGGAAATTCATTTTTGGGACACAATTTAAAATACGACAAAATCTACGTATTTTCAGATTTTACAAGACTTTATTTCCGTACCACGCAGGTCAATTTCTGGTCTGCGGATTTTGGCGAGGTACGGAAATTCTGTTGTATGTCGTGGTATCTAAAAGGGGTTGGTCATTTTTCCAGGATTCTACTGCTGCTACTTCTACTGGCACCGCCGGTGCCGGGCCGTCAGGCAGGGTATATCGACCCCCACTGGCTCCGGGCCCCCAACTAATTCTACTGCTACTGATCTGGCCTTTATACACCTAGATCTTAACTCCTCCCACTTTTCAAATCCCCAACGGTTTTTTTTGATAACCCGATACCCCTCCCAGTCACGCAGGCAGCTCGACACAGATTCCAAATCCGACCACGTTCCTATTCCCCACTTGGTCACTGGTAATCTGATCCTGTCTATTTCGCTACACCTGCATATGTGGAAATAAAACCACAAATTTCAAATTGAAGATCCTTGAATTTTGTTGTCTATTCTCTCCACACACGTGAGAGTCTTTCCTCCAAAATGAATTTGACTCAGATCAGATCAGCTCCCGTCAACAGATCCGGACAGGGAATTAACATCAAAATCATCATCATCCCACAGCTCCGCAAGAAATGATTATCTTTCTGTCTCTCTCACTCTCAACATCTCTTTCTCTCTCGGCAACCATAAGAAGAAGTACAGATCGCCCACTATGCTGCACACATGAATAACCTAAACCCAGCAATAAACGAGTATTGTGGGTAGCAGTGATTAATATATTATTATACTTATGATTATGAGTACAATTATTAATTACTACATTATTTTAGGTAACTAACCTTTTGTGTGCACATTATTTTCTTCTGTGTGCTGGTTGTAAAACGTATGTGCGTGCGCACAGCTTAGATGGAAATATGGTCTTGACTTGGCCCTAACACACAAAAGAGAGACTGAGAAAAAAAAAAAAAAAAAAAAAAAAAAAAAAAAGGGAATGTCTTATGTGTACATGTACAAACATATACACGTCCATTACACTAAAATATCTAATTGCACAACTGTATGAGGTGCTACTCCAAAAGTCATGGGGATCTTACCATAGAGGGAAAAAAAATTACTTATTCTAAAACCTAGTCTTCATCATCTCCTTTTGGGCTATTTGCACACTGGCTCACAAAGGTTGGCAGCAAAAGTCTGTACTACATTCAGTTTGCCCACATCGTTTGGGGAACTTTTGGGTAGCACTTTGTTTGCATGTATGTGTGCTTGCTTACACAAACATTATATATGAAGTAAACGTGTAGCTTTGCCTGTTCACAAACCCAAAAAGCTGCACACCCAATTCCTCGCTCACTACCACTATTTACAAAGCTGCATACCGATTCCTAGAGAGCACCAAACAAAAAGAGCTGCACACCCAATTCCTCACTTGCTACCACTATTTACAAAGCTGCATACAGATTCCTTGCAAGATCGTAAGTAATTCAAATAGACATGCAGCTTTCACCACTGATAGACTCCAGTAGGATTTTTGGGAAACCTTTTGTTAATCGTCGCCAGCTGAATCAACCAGTGGTGAAACCAGGTACGGTAGGGCAGAAGTGACTAAAAACGTCTAGGCCTAAATTTTTTTAGGATTAAATTAAATATTAGGGACAGGATTACACCAATTGTAATATTCATTTATATATATTTACTGTCGACATAAGAGAGCCGCACTATATTCGTGCCTAAAATCGGAACGTGTGAATGGAGAGGCCAACTAAGTGTAGGATAAAAGACTCCTGTCTATCATGTGATCTTCGTTAGTTCAATGGTAGAACAGCACCGCGTATAGGTGGCTTCCAAGGTGGACGCGGGTTCGATCCCCGCACGAAGTTCGTTTCTTTACTCGCATTTACGATTTGGGACGCTCGTTTAGAAGTCGCTCACACCGACTCCGGGCAAATATAGGCTCTCACTAATAAGTGTCATTATAATTATCATATTCTGTCGATTGGATATACAATTATCCATCATTTGATTTCATATATTTCTTTACAAAAGAAAAAAAAAATCAACTTTCTATGTGGTCAATATCAAGTGAGAACCTTTTTTTCACAGTGTTAAGGGTCAAAATCGAGGGGGCAAAGTTTCCCCCACTTTTAGGGGTCAAAATAGAGGGGAACTTTTTTTCTGCTTTTAGAGAACAAAATTGTGGTGGAACTTTTTCCACTACTTTTAGACATTAAATTCCAGGTAGAACCTTTTTTCTCTCCGTTTTTTTGGTCATAATTTGGGAGGAACTTTTAATTAACTTTTAGGAGTAAAAATCCAGGAGAAAATTTTTTTTCTTTACTCTTAGGGGTCAAAATTGAAGGGGAACTTTTCCCTTTAAGGGGTCAAAATTGAGTGGAATTATTTTTTCCTTTAAAGTGTCAAAAGAGTTGGGGAAAATTTTCCACTTTAATAGAAATGTTTTAAGCGAGAGGTTCAATTCACAATGTAAGTATAATACCTAACTGGACTCTTACTTTGTTCCCTTCTGGGAAACTTTATTGTGCGTGTGTGTGTGTGTGGGGGGGGGGTCCTGTGTTGGCACTTATACTGATAATAATAATATGATATCTATCTATCTATCTATTCAATTCAATTTTGACCACTTTCCTGGCATAGACGGGTACCTCATTTATTACAATTATTCCATAATTTATTTAGGAAGAAAGAGTAGAGAAGGGAGGTTAGGTAGTTTACTGAAGTGGTAGGAAGAGAAAGGGGGAATGGGAGGTTAGGGAGAGAGGGCCGAATAGAAAACTAGGTAGTTTACTGAGGGGGTAGGAAAAGCTGAACCGTTTTCCTCCTTTCTTTTCTGGCTGCTGCTTTTTGCCTGTCACCCCCTCTTTCATTACCATTACTATCACTCTCTGTTTATGTATGTGTGATTGATTAAAACACCCTGTACGACTTTTTATGCATCGCCAACCCCCTCATGTTACTTTTATCATCCTTCTGAGTATTTCTACAAAGTTTTATTAAATTCTATGCACTAATCTACGAGGAGATAACGAACAAAATAAACACCACTTTTGTGTGTATATGCAAGATTTTTTACCAAAATGTTGCATATGCATAAATACCATATACATAAATACTGCAAACCATCAGCAAATATTTATATAAACACTTTTCACTGGTAAAACTAAAATTCTATGACTTCATGAATACTGGCTAATCAATAAGATGTACGTTTTTCTTATTTATGTATTTGGTTTTTACTAACTCGACATTTGGTTTGAACTTCAACTCTCCATTCTGAAAGGAAGTTAAAAGCCTTTAAAAAAGCTTTACGTTCAATAAGCAAACAAAACTTCTGCAAGATTCTAAAACGTTTTATCCTATAATTTACCAACAGCTCAAATTAATAGGTTCCACATCAACGATTTCATTCAGTAAGGTAAAGGCTAGGTTTAAACATTAAGTTAATGATTAGGCAAAGTTTTTGCACCGGCTAAAACAGACAAGACATTATCTACTAGTCCAATAAACAGAACAAGAATTACTTGTGAGAATGAAATGAAAGAAAGATTTTTTTTCATATGCCCAAAAGAAGAGAAATAGAAGGCTTTCAGCAACTCTTAATGTCTTACTTGTCAGAGCAAAGCGAAACTGGCTATTGATGAAGATTTTTGCATAATTTTTCAAGACTTTTTTCTTCTTTGCATCGTTGTTTAAGATCCTGAAACGCACAAGAACACATGAAAAAAACCATGGCTGAAAAACCTGATCTGCCTGGAACCGCAAGAAATGATTCCTTTGTTTAAAAACGTTGTTAAAAATATTTAGAGCTCTTTAGTGTTTAGCTAGAGTTATTTCCCTTTACACTTTCTTTCACTTTTAAAACACGTGCTGTCAATTTTATTTGATTTTTTTCAACGATCGTTTTCCCTCAAAATGCCTGGATACTTAATCAACAATGATTTATTCAACGATTTCATCAATGAATTAGTGACTGATAGAGCGGGCGGGCTTGGAGATGATAGCCAGCGATTATCTATTTCTTCAGTGCAAACAAGTTACTTCATTGGACTTTGAACTGGAAAGTTTTCATCGAAAGACTGTGTAATGTTCTTATTGTGTTTATGCGTCTTCGTTGTTTCT
>VCCN01001036.1:5337582-5350430 GCA_006491835.1 Architeuthis dux | reverse complement strand
GTCATTGAAAAACACGTTTTGTGTTTGTGAGGTTTTTATTTTATAACCATTGCATTTAATGTAATACTAACAAACACACCACACGTTTTTTGTCTTTATTGAGTGCACCTGTTTATTTAATTATTATTATTATTATATAATTAATCAATAACCACACATGTGTAACATTATTTAGGCAAAAATGACTACTTCACATTAAAAAAACAATGTCTTTCCTGCATTACTGCAAATTTTCACAACAATCTGTCCACAAGTAAAGACACTATAAACATTTGAATAAACAAACCATTTTTAGCCATTTTTTGCTCAATCATTTCAGGACTGGGCTATGAACTTAGAAAAAAAAGTGAAAAAAGTCTCTTCAATACGGGAGATTAATGAAAAAAAATCTCTTTGTTATGTTATGGGGTATCATCAAACCCCATATATACGCAACCAACTTGTGTGTTGTACGGGTGTGTAAAGTTGATTTCTCTGGAACTGCGTTGTGTCTCTATAACTGGTAAATGTTTGATGGAACTTGATGCAAAGCTGATTCATTGGGTGTCGTAACTTCACAGGTTTGTCAGTACGGTGTGTAACTGAATTGTGTATCTGCTGTTGGGTTTTGTTGATGCTGCAAGGCACTTGGTGGTCAATACACTTTTTCAATCACAAATAAAAACTCAGAGTTCAAAATTATCCATATGTATGTTTATTTAAGCTGGCTTACAATAGTGTTAGCTGGGTTAACTGTTCTTTTCAATTCTTGTAAGAAAAAAATCCTAACATTTGTAACTATGGATAACTGCTTAAATTCTTAAAGGCTAGAGAGCGATGTTTACTAAAGACGTCAATCAAACTCTTAAACTCTTACTGCTCACTACTACTGTTGTTCAGATCGTTCCCAATTGAGGGAGTCGCAGCTCACATCTGAGATGCGGTGGACAGCATTTCAAGGGTCTCCTTATACTTGAAATTATTTAACTAACACATATATTTTTCAATTACAAACGCATGACATCAATATGTGGCAGCATGTTATGTGACCACTGTCATTGTTTACCAATTGTAAATTCATATTTAACTTGTTAACATTCCAATAGCCACTATTTTGAAATTTTAAATGTTGACCTGTCAATCATACAGCAATGGTGTGATGAGGCCGAATTCTTATTTCTATGCACCCAAATCACATTTTCCACACCGAGACAATCCTTCCATCTATCGGTCTATCTATCCATCCTACACACTTCTACCCACTCCTACGAGATACTATGGTACATCTTCAATACGGGAGACTAATGAAAAAATCTCTTCAATACAGACGACTAGACTTAGATTGATGTAACCTCCTCTCTCCATACTAAATTACAACTGCTGATTGAAACAAAAATGTGATTTCAAATAACCCCCCCGCCCCCCCAAAAAACTGTATATCTTTTGATCGTCCTCGTAGTTGGACCTCATTTTTTCGATCGATTTTGTCGCAAAGCCAACTGTACACCTGAGCTCTGTGGCGCTTTGCTCAGAAAAATTGCATGCTGGTGAAAGCCTATGGAAAGCCAGTTTAGCAAAAAACCTTCTAAGGACAAAGGCAAAAACCAGGATAGAAGAGAAGAGTTGGGAGGACAAAGTGAACCCGGAGAAGATTAGCAGAAAGTAGAGCAAGGGTGGTCACACTGACATAGGCCCAGCTGAGGGGGAGTCGCCCAGAATTGAGTCCACTTCTGTGATGTGGTCGCGGTCATGTGCTCCACAAAGAGTCTAACGGAATAAACAAAACACAACTAACTAGTTAATGAATAGTCATTCAGTATCATTTTGCTCAGACATTGTTATTTAGAATATCTACTAACTAGTTAATGAATAGTCATTATGTATAATTTTACTTAGTTATCTAGCAAATCCACTAATTAGCTAATGAATAAATGAGCCTTCCCTTAGTTCTCAACAGGTAACATCCACAATAGATAGGTAGCATCAATAAATAGGAAAGACTGACAAGGTGTGCCACAGATTGGAACATGCAATTGGCATTTCCTCCATTTTGAAAGTCTCTCGGAAAATTCTGTTTGAAACAAGACAGACAGGTTGGGTCTCACGAACACAATTACCCCAGCAATTAAATGAACTCATTGAAATCTCGACGCACAAATAAAAATACGCACATGCCGATCCCTTTTCACTGGCTTCTTAAAATGATCTCTATTTCCTCAGTTAATCAGCACAAGAACTTGACAATATCAGATAAAAAGAAGAAAACCTATTCTAACACAAGACAAGTAGATCAGCAAGATTTCCACTAAATGATTGGACTTGGCAAGTTTCTTTTTTAAGGCAGGCCATGTCATTACTTGTTACATTATACCATACCTGTCAAGTTTTCAATGTTGAAAATGAGTGAGATTTGTGTGACTGCCCCCCCCCCCACAAAAATAAGGGAGGGGGGGGGGTTCTAGGAGCACGCACCTCCATAAAATTTTGAAGATTATGTATCTAAGATTGGCTAAAATTGCGATTCAGGGCAGATCAGCTACTGAAATTAAGTACTGTCTAGAAGTCTATTTAAAACATGCTTCAAAAGTTTTATGTGATCTTTCAAAATAATGAGAGTTCTATAAAAATAGATTTTTTTTTTTTTTTTTTTTTTTTTAATCAGAAATCTAAACCAATTAAATAAATCTAATACTTTTTATAAAATGCGTGAGAATTTTCCTTTCATGTGTGCGAGAATGTATCAAAATGCGCGTGTCTCACGCAGAATGCATGAGACTTGGAAGGTATGTTATACAGGAGCTCCTCAATTAATGTGGTTTCATTCAACATCGTTTCTTTATAACGTTGTTGAGAAAAAGATAAATATATAATATAAAAAACTGTAGGTGGAATTGTGAATTAAGTGATTTTACTGACTTGACATAACTACACTACATAAATTAAATAAACCCTATTTATATAATTGTGTCTATGGTAAAATCGGTTTCACTTAATGTTGTTTCAGTTTTCAGGAACCTAACCACAATGTAATCAGGGAGTTCCTGTACAGTGTTTGAGTCATCAGGATATTTGACTGAGAGCTTTTAAATTTTCAGGGTTCTGGGAGTGAGAACCGTTAACCATAACTTAAGTAGATGAATCTAGCCCCCTAATTAACCTTTAGCACTCAGCATTCTTTTTCAAGGGTGCCAATATTTTGTGCACTTAGTAACTCTGAAGGCCTGTAACTTGTGTGTCTGTTCATGTACGACTGAAATTGACATGACAACACAACCGCAAAATTCAATCACACTATCATTCAGTGGCAGGACAAACTTTTTGCTCAGCGAATGAAGTCACCTACAGCGTGAAAAAGGTTAAGATCAACAGAGGCTCTTACAGCAGAAAACACAAGCAGTCTTCCCAAGGTACAGAGTAGGGACCTTAATTGCTCTGTAAGCAAAGATAATGGTTCATGCAAAAGAAATGATTTTATTTAAGAAATAAATATACTGCCCGTATAAATATATGCTGCCAGGACATTGGATGCTCAAGGTTTAAGACTGCTTCAGATACAGATCCTTTTAGTTTTAAAGCTTTAGAGAGAATTATTTTTTTTCTGTTAAATTAGAATCATGTTGGAATGACAATAAATCATAGCAGCATGAACAAAATAGGTAATGGAGGTAGAGAGGCACATTGGACCAATATTAACTCTTAAATTAATATAAGAAAAATTGAATGTTATTTGAATATTATAATATATAAAAATCTATTGATCAAAGTTACCTGCCTTCCACCTTTAAGTGTTTCTTCAAAGTTTTTTAACATTCTAATCACAGAAGAGTTCCATTATTGTTTATTCTATTCTATTAAAAAGCAACAATACAAAAATGATCAGTTTTGGCTGTTTTCTTTTTTCCTCAAAGAGAAAGTTTACCATCAGCATTTCCCGGCTTTGTTTAGAAGTAACTGCTGGAAAATAACTGTTGGCAAAGTTCTATCAACAGAGCCAAGTCTGTCAGTTTCACATTTAAACCATATCAGAAAGTTGAAGCCAAATTCTTTCTGCATAAAATAGTCATTTTATGAGGCCTGCAGATTATCTATATTATAATAAACCAATCTCTATGTTTTTATGACTACCTTCATTCATTAATTTTATCATTTGTTTTATATCGTAACTTTAGATAAAAAGTAGTCATAAACATTTAAATAATGATTTATAATACTTCATCTAACAAAAATTTAACCCCCCCCCCAAAAAAAAACCGGAAAAATATATTAAAACACTGTATGTTTGTTATTGTGATGTAGCAAAAATGGCACATCGTAGAGAGATTTTTGTGAGCGCAACACCATTAGAATGTTCTAACTTGGAGAATAAAGCAATTTCCATTCCAGTTTTCAACTTAATAATAATAGTGTGGGTCTGCACTCGCACTCATCCCAATAATCTACAGGGTGTTTGTAAAATAATGCAACATTTAAAAAGGGAAATAACTCTTTATAAGAAACTTATCAGCTGCCTCCCTTAAAGTAATGCAAAGTGACTTAACATCGAGCCTAATGGCTGCTGAGTGCCAAAACTTCATCAATTAACTCAAACTCTTAAAAAAAGAAAAGTATACAGAAACTATGTCAAGTGGCTTGGCTCCTTCAGGGGTCCTTCCAACATTTAGTGAGATTTGATGAAAAAGGAAAACTTGCAATAAATAGACATGCACTATCATTTAATTAGTGAAATGAAAAACAAACTCAAAGGCTGAATTATTATTTATACAATTCATGCTGTACAAATATATCCTTGTTATTGTATAATGTCAGTAGATATGCAATAGGTGAACTACTATTTATAAAGCTATCGAGGGCCCCGGACACAGGGGAGGTGGTTCAAATATCCTCCCCCGTTCCACTCCCTCAGCTGCACCTTTGAGAATGCTTGCACAGATTATAAAAATAGTTTGCTTAATTCCATGGTTTAATTTGAGTAAAAAGTTCTACTAACTTGGCTAATGAGTGGTATTAACATCACAGTCTGGCCTTTTCACACTCAAATGGCCATGATACTTCCCTTTGCAATCAATTGTTAGACTGATTCTTAAAGCAGGGCCATAATTTCATCAAAATTAAAGAGTAACTTACAGTATATTTCTTTTAGGCTGTAAACTATAACTAGAAATTTGTCATTCTATTCATAACATTGACATAATTTCACACAGAACAAAGCTGATAAATAACAAAGCCTGGGTGCTACTGTAGTATGTGGTCTACCATTAAGTTTCTACTGTTGTATTCGGTCTACTATTAAGTTGATGGGACCTACAGTTTCTTAGCAAATATAATGTTCTGCTTTGGGACAACAGTTTAAGAAATCAGTTCAGTTGGATTTGAAGGAGTGTTTTACTGAGAAATATAAATGTAGCAATTGAAAGATGATAAATACCGATAACATGATACTCAATTTATTTTAGGAAGAAACAACACAAGATTAAGTAATGCACACAAGTTGTTAGTAGAATTGAAAGAGTGATTGAAAGTTCTGTTGTATTAAAAGAAGAAAGTGTAGTATAAGACTAGACTAGTGTAGCAGAGCGGTCTGGTAGGGGGTAGGTAATTGTAACTACAGCCCAGCTTTTACGTGAAGGAAAAGGGTTGACGCTTCTTACTGGTGTACATAAACGATCTTTATTACAACGTGTTAGTACAACGTTCTTAGTACAACATTACGTTCAGTACAACATTACGTTCAGTACGTGAAAACTGCAATACAATGATAAAGCCGTGAATTAGGTGAAATACACAAATACATATAAACAGTTAACACCGCAAATTGACATACATAATGTTTACGCTTGAACGTAGCAAAACTGCAATACAACGATGAAGCCGAATTTAGACAAAATACATATAAACGGGTAAAACATTGTAAATCAACACACAAGTGTTCGAACGTAGAAAACAGCAATGAAGACGCGAATTTAGGCAAATACAAGTGCGGTTAAATCAGTAGGAATCGTAGGAATCATCGATATACAACATACACAGCATTTGAACACACAATGACTCAATAATTACACAAGGAAGGAATAAGTTCATGAAGCTTATTGGAGTGGCTATCCTAGTTCACAAAGAATTAAACTAAAGCACAGAAGTTTGAGATGAAGGTGAAAACTCCATTACCTTAATTTGCCCTTTGCCGGTTGTCTTAGGATTTGTGTCGTGATTCTGAGGAGATGAAAACCGTGCACCACTCTGAAGCTTGGTTTGTGAGAATGTGCTCAGTTTTGTGGCTCTTAATATAGGAAAAGAAATGCGTGTGTGTGTTAAAACACGTGTTTTTCATTAACCACAGCTTCGGCACAATCAAATTTGGAGTCCCCTATTCGAGAGGAGAAATATCCACAAATTCATCAGGGGTGTGCCTGAAAACTTTTAGTCCTACGTAAATTCTCTTTAGTGGAGACAAGCCCGGGCGAAACGACTGTCTGTCCCTTGAGGGCATTGCTTTTATCACAAAGTGCCAAACGATGACACCTGGCCGCTCCCTACCCCAATTCTTCACCCCCCCCCCGACACCTGGTTCTTTGTGAATTTATTTTTTCTCAATTTATCTCCATACTAGCAGCAGCTACATTAATAGAGATAAAGCCTTTCTGTGTGGTAGTACAAAAAAAGCAAAAGTGATTAGAGAAACTCTGGTATGAAAATCTCCCTGGGGGTGGCAGAGCTATACACTTCTTTTTACCTTGTAAATTAGCAGTGGTTGTGGGTAGTGATCACTAAAAAGTCCAAATCTTCAAAGAATGAGTGAGAATGCTGCTGGACACAAAAACTAAGGGTTCAATTTGGCATAAACTTACATTGTAAGACCCCCACTAAAAACCAGGGGGGGGGGGGGTTTAAAAAAACAAACAAAACATTTTCACTACTCATTAAGATGAGTGTGTGTACAAAATTTCAAGTTTCTACTATGAACAGTTAGGGCTGGGCAAAGTCCGGATACATAGATACATATAAATGTCAGAACACATGAATAACATGAACCCAGCAATAAACCAGTGTTGTGAGTAGCAGGGATTAATAATCGGACATTAGATCCTTGGATTTGGAGGAAAAAGGAGCTAGGGTGGATGCTAACAAAGCCTGAAGGGCATCTAGTGAAGTAATTTCTTTGAAGCAACTTTTTGTTTATACAATGAATTGACAGATATTCCGGACTTGATGTCTTAATTATTAGATATGTATTCAAGTTGTTCAGTTTTTTTTATACTAAAGTGCACAAAAACATAGATGCTTTCAAATTGTCATCTACAAAAACTTGACTCCCAAATAAACTCCCACCTAAAATAACCGGCCATGGCCGATCTTACAGTAGATACCGGTAGGTGTGTGCAAAGGTTTCCAGCAAAAAAACTGGTTTTCAACTGTGTATTCAGTCACTAGTTCTTTTTGAAAAAGAGCACTGCAAACTTTTGCACACACCTAATATTTATCGTTGCTTTTGACCCACTCACTTCTGGGTAATTTCATGTCAAATCAACCAGGGGTCAAACCATGACAAATTCGGCACAATTATAGATCTTTATGAGACAAATTGAATGGCACCTGTCTCACATTTCTGGTTCAAAGGGTTCCAGAGACACTGACGTCTGAACTTTGCAAAAAATGTGAATTTTTGAAGGTAATGACAAAGTTTGAAAACTTTGAAAAAGATCTATAATTGTGCCAAAATTGAACAAAATCCGTGATGGTCATGGTATTTTTGCCATTTTGATTTATCATGGAATGACCATTCTCTCTGAATAAAATATACAAGACTTGAAACAATTTAGTCACTATTTTCAAAAATCTTGAGTGCATCCTTATTTTCATATTTATGTTGTTGGGAGGAAAAAGAGTAAGCTCTTCTAAAACAAAAATGAAGAGCTTTAGAAGAAAAAAAAATTGTATAAAATATATTCAGAAAAAAGATAAAATAATAATGTCAGCACAAATTATTAATGAAGTTTTTGTGATATGCATCAATGTCGATTTATAGTATTTCATGCAGTAAATCCATTAGGATTATTTCCATCAAAGGTTTTTTTTTAAAAGTTATTTATTTTTGGATTTTATTATATAAAGAGCTTTTTAAAAAAAAAAAAAATTGTGCATAAAAGTAAAGTATCTTAGCAAATATGAAAATTACTATCAAGTAATCAAGAGCTTACCTGAGTAGATTTGAAAATACAAATTCCTGATGCGGTTCAAGAAAGATTAAATTGGAAATTTGTAAGTTCATACCAACTTTTTTAAATTTTTTTTTTTTAAATCACCCTCACCGATATAAAAATAAAAATAAGGATGCACCAAAGATATCTATATATTAATACGCAAAACTGCCACCACCTCTATATCCTCGGTGTGCATCACACTGTAGGAAAGGAAAGGTTAGTTAGTTTAATAGGTTTTCTCACATCACCTTTTTTTCTCTCCTTCCTTCACTCTCCCTTCCAGCTACCCCTCTTCTTTCCTACCCATAGCGTGGGTCGGATGGGTCAATTTTAATTTCCCCTGATTGTAAGAATGTCACGATCAGCTTTCTGATTAAAATAAGATATGCATCAAGGTATGTGTTTATTACAGTAGATTCCTTGTGGAGCACAAAGCTGCATTGCAGAATTCAGTAGCAATTAGGTTTTTACAAATTGGAGTTGCTAACCCTACGTGCAAGATAGATGATCTTATGGGGCTAAAGGGCTCCAACTACCCCGCTGTTTACCTATAGTTGCTGCTGTTTTTGTGATATAGTGCCACTGGAGGTTATTTCCGGGCTAACACCTAGGCGGAAGTGACCCTGGTGACCTCAGGAAAAATGCATATGTGAGGGTGTGCGAAAACAGGATGCTCAACCTAACTCCAAACGACATGGTGTTGAATTCTACACAGCAGGTGTTGAGGGTCAAAATAAAACAGGAGTTTAACAAAAACTACTGGTGTCGACAACCGGAAATAACACCAACGAAAGCACAGACTGTGTGCCCTGCATCATCTCTTGTTATCTCTCTCCGACTCTGCACATTTCATCAGTGGTGTATTTAATGGAATAAAAATATATGTGATATTTTTATAAACATTGAGTTCCAGTCTTCTTTCTGTCCAGGACCCAATGGATTTTCCCCTGCCTATATAACACTGTTTACAAAGCAAAGTTCTTTGGGGCAGAAGAATAAGAGGGTGGTGAGAGAGAGGAAGGGGAGGAGGAAAGATACTTCAACTAAATTTTTACTCACTTTTGTAGTTGATTTCAATAGCGCAGTTTAAGAATTAATTACTAGGGATTACAAAAGCCAGCATTGGGGGTTTTGAATATAGGAAGCAGGAGGTTGAGATTTAAAAAGAAATTCTTTACAATTTTTTTTATTGAGTCAAATATTTTTTTAAACCGTAAAATTTCCACAGGTACTACAGTTATCCCTTGCCATTCGCAGGGGTTAGGGGCATCAGGGAGTGCGAATGCACTAAATCTGTGAATAATTTTTGGTCCCCCATAAATCTTGTACCGAGATATGCGCTCTCCGAGTGCTTTCTAGTTTCTTGAATTTTTAATCTTTTTTTTTTTATTCTCTTATTGATTAATGAAGGGAAGCATTCATGCGTTTTTTCTTGATAAACAAACACTTTAACATTCCCAAACTGTAATAAATAAATGAATACAGAAAAGTATACAGTAAAAACAATTATACAGTTAATTAACAAAAACCATAAATTTCATAAAACTACAGTCAAGTGAATTGGAGAAAAATTTTAATGTCTAAAATACTATTCAACTCACCTTATACCTATGTGAAAATAGACTAAGTACAGTATCTATTTTCAAATTCCAACGCTTGTGTGTAAATTTGGCTAAATCTTCCTAATGCAAATTCATGGTTAACCTGTTAAGTTTTCAACCATGATTATGTCAGGGTTTATTGTCTACATAAATAATATTTAGTTGATAATTTTCTACAATCTTTCTTCCTATTAATAACAAATATTATTACGATAAAATTAATAGATTACAAGTTCCAGACAAAGTCTGAGGTAGTTGCTATATTATAAATATATATGCATTTATGATTTCCTAAACTATTTACATTTTGTTTATATTGTACAGCGTATTTTCTATGATGCGTTTGTACATCACAACACTCCCAAAAATATTCCCATTAAATCGCGAATTCCAAGGGGGGTAACTGTAAAAAGAAAACTTTTTAGAAAAGGGTGACTAAATTGTTTTATTAAGCCTTGCATATTTTATCCAAAAGAGAAGTGAGTGGGTCAAAAGCACCAGGAAATAGCTAAAAGCTTAGGTGTAAAAAAAACCAAAAGAAAAAAAGAAGAAAAAAAAAAGAAGAAAAAAAAAAGAAGGTATTTAAGGTTGGCTGGTTCCTTGGGTACATAATGCAGTGAGCCAATTTCTGCAGCCAAGTATTGTATAGTAATGAAATAGTCTTTGTTGTGAAGAACAATATGAATCAATTATGACTGATTTATGGGAAGCCAAAATCCACACATCCGTTCATAATGAATGATTCAATCAGAGTTTGGCATTACTCATTAGATATTGGAGTGCAATTGACATGAATGCTTCCCTTCATTAAGCAAATGGCAACTAATCAATAAGTGAATAAAAAAAAAAGATTAAAAATTCAAGAAACTAGAAAGCACTCAGAGAGCGCATATCTCTGCCAATGCTGTACACCAGTGGATCTCAACGTGGGTTCTAGCGCCCCCTTGAGGGCGTTGGTTCATTTCAAGGTGGCGTTGAGGTGACTAAGGTCCTTAAGGAGGCATTTGAACTTCTAGATTGGGCATTATGGAGATTCCATAAATATCTATAATTCTGATTTACAAATGGCAGTTGTTGAGTAGTATCTGCTTACAAACGAGAAGGAATCAGATATTAGGCCGTTATTAAATGCTAACTTCGCCAACCATTTCTTCTATACAAGTAAGTAACTGGCAACTGCTTAATACTCTGTAGTGTTACTATTATTCTATGGCTAAAAATTTAAAATTATCTCCCTTGCTGTTGTTTTCAAAAAAAAAAAAAAGATCGGATTGATATGAATATTCCTGTCTGGGTTATGAATCCATTCATTTGTGAGGTTGAACAACAAGAAATTGACTTGCAGGAAGAATTCATTGTGTTTAATTCTCATATTTGAACTACAGGGGGACGTTGCCATGTAACTAGGTGTCATAGGGGGTCGTTGGGCTGAAAAAGGTTGAGAAACACTGCCGTACACTAACTATAAATTGAATGAAAAAGAACAGGGGAGAGAATGCAATTCTTGTAATATGTATAAATATTGAGTAACTTCCCTTGAAATTTAAATTCAGTTAAGTCTTTAACTTTTTTTCATGCAGAATAATAAAAAATATCTCAATCGAAAACAAATTCCTGGATCCGCCCCAAAATTTAATCACTCCTTCTGTGGCCCATTGCAATTCATTGAGAACTTTTGGAGATATAGTGTGGACAGACAGACACGGGGTAATACATATAATTCTCCAACTTTGTTGACAGAGGTAAAAATAAAAATAGAAACATCAGCATAATAAAAAGAAAAGTACTGTATATGCCAGACTATCAGACAAATGGTTTACAAGAGTATTTGGAGGACTACTGCTCACTGCAACTCATTCAAGCAACATAACTGTCTTTATCAAGCATCAGTAAATGGTCATAATACCAGCACATTGGATGCAGTGTAATATTTGCATTATTTTTTTAAAAAATTAACTCCTAATGTTATACCATACACTGCTGGAAAGCGCTCCTGAGCTCTTTTGTAGCGGAAACCATGTTTGTTGCTCATATTTATTTAAAATCTTAATTGAACTTACATTACAACTACTGAATCCATGCTTGACTAATCAAAATAATTTAATACTCACACCTACAAAACACTTGCGAGATGTTGAAAATGGCCTAAACAGCCGTAACATGTACATCAGAAGACATACACCAACCAATACACAAGACAGAACTACGTTCATAAAAATGTCAATTTTAAGGTTTTTTAAAAATTTTAGAATTTTAATATTTATAACATCTAGAAGACTGAAATTGAAAATAATGTTCGATATTTTTAATTTTCATAGTTAATTGAACTTCTTTATTTAAAAACTCTACCTAAAATTGAAAGGGAGGTAACTTTAATCAGTAGTTATTGCCCTTGTTATTAACATCTTAATTTTCTTCTATTAAACTAAGAGTTAAATGTATGGCTTATATACTAGCATATACAGTATTAAAAATCCTCTAATGTATTTTTTAAAAAAATAAAGATGGAGAGACACAGACACTAAAAGCCATGGAAGCATAAATGCAAAAAGGTATGAAAAGGTTGGTGGGTCGAGTTTTTAAAAATGAACAAATAAACTAAGAATACATATGAGGTGCTACCCAAAGGTTGGGGTATTTGAACAGCATGTGGGCCATATGTACTACAGAATTACTGATGGAGCATCTGGAATATTAATCATTTTGTGAAAAGCTGACTAATGGTATTTCTTTAACATTGGTTTTATATCATTATTTTCAGGGCGTATGGTAAAAGTCTTCATCAAAATCAAAATGAAGAACTCATTTAAAAGTAACACTATTTCCTTTCTATTAGTGTAGCACAAGAATCTTACAACACATTGCTTCAAGACTAAATAAAAATCTACCATTGAGTTGTACATGTTTTTTCATTAAAAAGTACACATAAAGGAGTGAAAATGTTGAGACCAGCCAGCCTCAACTTCATAAAATTAAACAACAGACCCATAGTTTCTAGTGCCAACCAAGAGTTATTCCTAACTGACTGCCATACCATATATGCTGGTATATAAGATGGACATTTAATTTGAAA
>VCCN01001036.1:5319392-5329448 GCA_006491835.1 Architeuthis dux | reverse complement strand
TATATATAAATAGATTAAGTAGCTTTTATTATTATTATTTTTGTATAGTTGACCCCAAAACTCGACATACACAAGTATATATGACCTATATTTTAGATTAGCTGAAAAACCAAGGAACCCACCCACCACCCCGAGGCTGGTTACTATTTGTACATGGCCATCTCCCCGACCACCGCGGATACATTTCAGATGCAAAGAAAATCTATTAAAATCATTTTTTTCTTTCTAAATCAAACCTAAAAACGTGCTGTAGGTAGATTGAGACGTGCTGAATTCGATCATTATTTATTTTTTTGTCTACAAAGCGTGGTTCTTGAGTTATAAGAGTATAAATATTAGGTATGTGTATGTATATATAATCTTTTATTATTATTTTTGAATAGTTGTCTTCATCTATTTATTTGCTTTTTATCACAAGTTTGAATCATGCTTGGAGTTATTTTTCTTATTCTGAATTCCCATAGTTTAATTTATCAATTGAAGAATGGAACTGAAAAAAAAAATCTTTGTGATAAAAAGCGACAAAACAGATGAAGAAAACTAATCAAAAACTTATACATGAATACATGATCGCAAAACAATAAGTATTACTACTACAACTAGGTTGTCAACAATACCAAATGGAATAAGTCAAAAGAAAGAGACAGTGGCAGAAAGAATACAGAGAAGAAGCCTGCCTCTGAGAGAGATTTCATCAGGGAGTACAATGGGACACACTACTTCTTTACTCCATTAGTCATCCTGTTTTTATCCACGGGAGGAGGGGCTTTGGCTCCAAGGAGCGAGATCCCTCCACAGTTGCCGATTTAGCGCGTTTATTTTGGCAGTGCTAAAAGTCTAAATTAGCGCATTTCTGCTTAAACATTTTGTCCATTTTTGGCAATTTCTTGGCTATTTCTGACCATATTTGAAGTGTCTTTTTGGTGGTTTTTGTCCATTTTTGGTCATTTAAAAAGAGTTAGCGCTTGGCAGTCAAACTAACAAGAAAATACTTTTTGAGTTGGCAACACTGGATCCCCCACAAAATGTACTCCCTGCACCACCCTCTCATAAGCCCTGGTGTCCTTGATATATCCCAAGTTATAAGATGCAAGTTAATCTTGTCTGAAGCTATTTCTTTACTTTGAATTACTGCAGATTAACTTAACAGATAAAGAATGGATCAGCTAAAAATAAGAAGAAGAAGAAGAGTAGTCAAAAATATGAACATAAGATTATGCAGTAAGTTCATAAGATTATCCTCGGAAGAAGGCCATCAAATTTTATTTAAAAACACAATCTTCTTATGAGGGTAAAAATTTATACATAAATTGCACAATACACTTTTTTCTGACTAATTCAATGAACCAGAGCTGGGAAAAAAATATTTCAGAAGATGCTCATCAGGAAGTAATTTAAGGAAACTTTAATAAAAAAAATAAATAAATAAAAATAAAAATTTAAAAAATGGATGTATATTTTATTTTTTGATATTTAGATATCACATCAATCATCTTTATTATTTAAATTTTTATGACTACTTTTCACCTTCATCTTAAATTTTATTAGTTGCTTTTTATTGCAACTTTTGTTCAAACCGATTACCCTCCGTCAGTGAGCAAATAGCGCTGATCGGAAAATAAAGAATAAGCCTCGGGTGGGACTTGGACCCACATCCCCTAGTCAGTGTAAGCACAGTTTAACCCAGTCTGCTTTACCAATCACTGAGCCTTAACTGGAAACAGAAGCTCGAAATAACACCCTTAAACCTATCCTTCTTTCCGATCGTTTGTGTACATTTCTGGTAGTTACAGTATTTAATACATTTCTCCATTTTTATTTTTGTTAGATGAACTATTATAAATCATTATTTAAATTTTTTATGACTACATTTTACCCTGATTTTAAATAAATATATAAGTTTAATGTTCTATCTAAATACATATTAGATAATACAGTATTTTAATATCAAAGGAATTATATTTTTAATGTTACATGAAAATCTCTTGTATACTCTAAATAATTTCTCCCATCGACTTTATTATTTTCATACCGTCTTAAAACCAAATCAGACAAAGTGAAATTTGATGTCATTATTGTCAACCCTTATGAAAGAGAGAAGAAATTGCATTTGTTTAAATAACAAGTTTGTCTAATCAATGATAATACTATTAATTGGATACTATACTATTTTCAAAATACAATTTAAAATATGTTCTTACTATCTTCATTAAACTTGAAAATAATTCATTCAAATGACAACTAATAAATGTAAAAAAGGCTACAACACATGGGCGTCCATGGTGGGGGTGTGGGGGTCAAACAGGGCATTTGACTCCCCCACTGGATCAGACCTTCTCATCGAGGGCGAGGAGGTTTGAAAGTTGGAACCTTATAATCAATAAAGGATAATGGTGCAGTACAATTTTTTTTATGTAAGCCCAACTTAATGTCCCCATCTAAAAATGTACAGTTATCCCTTGCTATTCGTGGGTTTTCCTTTCAAGGTTTCGATAATTCGCAGTTCTCTATTGAATAATTATTTTGGGAATATTTTTGGGAGTTTTGTGATGTACAGCGAAAATACACGGTACAGTATAAACAAAACATAAAATCAGGGCTCAAAGTTAAAAATGGTAAAAATGTGTTTGGGACAAACAAATATCTTTCCCGGGACGCCTCTGGGATGGAAGTAATTAAAAAAAAAAATTTGGTGAGGATTGTTTTTCGGGACGGTTAAAATTGTGTTCCGGAACGGTAGTGAATAAAGTTAGTCTGGAGCCCTGCATAAAATGTATAGGAAATCATGCGTGCACACATTTTATATATATATATATATATATATATGTGTGTAATATAGCTTGGCAAAAAACGTCTAGAATTTGTAATGTATTAATTTTATCGTAATAATCGTTATTTTAATAAGAAGAAAGATTGTAGAAAATTATCAACTAAAAGTTGTTTATGTAGACAATATAAACCACGTGGTTAAACTATTTGCAGATTTTGCGCATTCGTGACCAGATGGCGCCCATAACCCCCGAGAACGTCAAGGGATAACTGTATTATTATTATACACTGGTAACGAGGTTGCCACTAGGATATATTCAGAATATATACCCCCGCTGGGAAAAGTGGCAGCAGTACAACAATTTCGAACCATGGAATTCTTTAAACTGATAAGGACAAGAATGTAACAAGATGTTATTAGTCGTCTCCAGCCAAAGTCTCACAACCTACATCTGTTTCCATTGAAAAATATATAAATCAACAAACGCTTTGCCGATCAGGCTTAGGCTGTCAATATGATTTTGAGCTATCAACCTAAAGCAATGTTTTTTTACCAATCACAAAAAACTGACAAGAAATTATGAAAGATAATATAAATCATTCTATGAAAAAATAATAATAAAAAATAAAATTAAAAAAACTTACCAGATTATCCAGGAATAGGTTGTAATTTGAATATATACGCTGGTTGAACAAAAAGGAAAAAATCCTAAACTTGGATCTTGCAGATTTGACGAAAGGTTTGATTAAAAAAAATGTGGAATAGTCCTAGTGATTATTATTGCAGCAATAATAGTAATCCACTTTTAGGTAGGCAGGTATTAGCACTGGTAAGCGGCTGCAGCAGTAATAGTAGCAGCAGCAGCCACTAGTAGAATGAGAGAAGCTGTGATTGGGCAGGTGAAATCAGGTAGATAGGGAGGTGAGTCAATAGGCTTCAAACCTGTGGAGTTAATGAAAAGAAAAAGATATATTATGTTATCATATAGAAATATGAACAGAATGAAGATACAAGGTGTGTGACAATGGGTAACATCAGCAAAATGCAAGTCAGCAGTGGTGGAAATGGGGGAGGGGTGAGACGGCATATACCTACTTCTTAATTTCCAGTGTTTTTCTTTATGTTCAATGTCTACTAATTAGGACATTACCATATATCTATTTTTCCCAAAAGCCAGTCTCGCTGTATACCTACTTTTCCCAAAACCCAGTCTTGCTGTATACATACTTTTCCCAAAATCCAGTCTCGCTGTATACCTACATTTCCCAAAACCCGATTTCCACCACTGCAAGTCAGAGAGTTGAAATAGAGGCAAAGAAATAAGGAGACAATAGGGGCTGCTATTGGAATTTTTTTTTCCTGATGACTTAATTAAGCATAAAATACAGGAATATTTAGAGAGGGGCAAGAATTGAAAAGTGAATTTGTTTTGCAGGAAAGAGAGATAGCGAGAGAGAGAGATAGCGAGAGATAGCGAGAGAGAGAGAGAAAGGGAAGAGAGGGAGAGAGGAAGGGAAGAGAGGGAGAGTGAGAGAGGGGGTATTTCTTCAGCCCACCACCAAAAGCAATACAAAAACTTTTAGATTAGTAAAGTCAAAGAAAGAACTAAAAAAAAATGTTCAGACATTAAAATTTGAAATGAAAGTCAAATTAAAATAAATTTGAATAATAAATATAACATATTTTTTAAAAAAAGAATAAAAATAAAATAAAATAAAAAAGGACAAATTACGAAATACATTCATACAAATTTTAAAAATCCAAAGTGCAATAAAACCAATTCAAAGAAAAATAAAACAAAACACAAAAGCTAAACGAAGCAACATTTAACATTATTTTTTTTTTACTTAACATCTTGAGTTTTTCCTTCAATGAAAAGAAGAAAAAAAAAGAAGAAAAGCTATAAGAGAAGACATAATGGTCCATCAACTTGAGACGGGTGGGGGGAATATTTGCAAATTAGAATAGACCACTGTCTATGGTTGATTTAGAGGAAAATAGACTTTTAAAAATCCTTTACCAATAATAGAAAAAGGAAAAAAGCAAAGATTTCATAAAAAACAGGTCTGGTTAGTCACTCAATAGAAACTGCCATGCGACCAATGTCTTTTGGCAGCATACTGTGTTGGGGGTGATCAATGAATAAGTTACTTCTCTCGCCTTTTGTTGGCCAGTGATCAATAAAAAAAAAAGTTCAATTTTCAAAAAAGCGTGGATGCTGCCAGACACAAACTAAGGGATCAATTTAGCATAAACGTACATTACAAATTGAACCCCACACTAAAATCCTATTTATGGGGGAAATTTTAAAAGGAGGGGGGGGGGGGGGTTCTAGACATAATAAGGAGTAAATGTTCAAATTTTCAGCCCTCTAGCTCTATTGGTGCAGCCTGTACCTATGTTGACAGTTTTGGTTGACGGTTTTCTAACAAACAAAAAACAAACAAACATGTGCTACATCAAATCCATTGGAATCAAGATTGAATCACCTACATTGAAAAAATAAAATACTGAAAGAGAAATATGAGAAGAAATTATAATAAAAATAATGGAAAAAAAAAAAACAATGGAAAATATAAAGAGAGACCAAAGGAGGATGAGGAGAGGGAAAAGGAGAAAAGAAAAAGAGAGGGGGAAGTTAATAAAATAGGAAATAAAGTTAAAAATTGTGAGGCATTTACTACATGCAGATATAGAATTAAAGTACTGAATTGAACAATCGTTGCATGATGTGTTGTGAATTCATAGCCAAAAGATAGGAATAAAAGAATAAGATCTAGGTGAGACCCGAACCCACAACCCTCTTGCCACCGGGAAACCTGCAGAAGTATAAATTCAAACGTTAAACTCACTCTCTATTTTGATCTCTCCGGCACCATGTTTGTTTTTGGTTTCTGTACTGGTAGTATCAGCAAAGCAATTATTTATTTTCATTAAATGAAGTATTGTAACCCATTATTAATCACTGCTATTAAAGGTTTAGGTTATTCATGTGTTCACACATTTATATCTATCTATCTAGACTTTGCCCAAATAATTTTATTTCTAAAAAGATTCAAATATCACAAAACTAAATTTGATTTCTTTTATTATTTAGTAAATTGTAATTTAGCACTTTTTAAAAAAAATAAGTGATTCAAAATGTGTACTTTAGGGCACTTACTAAAATGTTTGTAATTTCTTTATTGTGTGAAATTTAGTAACAACCACGCAATTACCTCATTACTTTTATACCTCACAAAGGTAATGAGTTAAGCATTAGTTACTATGTAGGTTCAAGAGTGACCATCAGAAAGAGAATCCCTTTGCTCATTTCAACTGTCCATTTATTATATGTATTTGTGGAAACTATTGTCTAAAATAAGGCTTCTCAAACTTCTTTTATTCACGACCCCTTTTAACGAGATGAAAATTTTTGCAGCCCCTAACTCAGTTAAGAAAGCAATAGGCACTAAGACTATATATAATTAGTCTTTAGCCATAATCTAACAGTAATGCAATACAGAAACTAACAAAATATTTTTTTAATTTGCTACATATTTATAATCTATATTAAGTTTTATGGTGTTTATTACGAGAAAAAAAAAATTTATTTAAAATAAATTACAAAAACAAGATTTATTTTAAAAAATTTAGTGAAGAGCAATGAACCATTTTTAAGCACCAGAAGGAATACATATTTTTACAGAAACAATTTAAAAAAAAATATTTTCAAATATTTCTACGACCTCCCAATAACCTTTATGACCCCTACTTTGAGAAGCCCCAGACTAAAACTTTATAAGTTAAAACTAATTCTGTGCAATACGATCACATTACATCTTAAAATGAGCAATCTCTCGAGGATGCATATCTCAATCATTCTGGTTTATATATATTTTAAGATACTGAGATGAAGTTTTCTAATCTGGGATGAGAAGGAGACCATCACTTGGGATAAAGGAGGCAAGTGAATACAATTATATATTTTTTGTTCAGTTTATAAAAAGTGGATATGAGATAGAAGGATATTTATAAACCTCCCCACGAGGGTGCAATGCGACACAAGACTGATTTTAGAGTGGAGACCCTCACATGTACATGTGAGTGATGTCAGATATTGTCTAGTTCCCTCGGCACTTCCTGTTGGGATGCCTCAGGCATCAGGGATCGACTCCAACCCTACCCCTTTAGGTGCAATGGAGAGATGTGGCCTAGGGGGATAGCCTCAAAGCAAGTTCAGCCTGTTAGATATTTTAAGTATACAAATACTGAAGAAAGAAACATTGAATAGGGGACTGGATTTCATTTTATGCACTTTTCAAATCTCCCTAGAATTATGAATGTTTTTACTAGTTTCTTCTTTCACCTTATTAATCACTGCTACCCACAACACTGGTTTACTGCAGGGTTTAGGTTATTCATGTGTTCTGACATTATATCTATCTATGTATCTGGACATCATCCAGCCCTAATTGTTCATAGTAGAAACTTTTGCGCGCACGCACAGACCCCTCAATGAGTAGGAAAAATGTCTTTGTTTTTAGAAAATTCCCCTCCTAAATAGGTTTTTAGAGGGGGGTGGGGTTCAATATGCAATGTAAGTTTATGTTAAATTGGTCACTAGTTTGTGCCCACTTGTCTTTTTTAAAAATTCAGACCTTTTTTTTAGTGATCACAGCTCAACAAAAGGTGAGAGAAGTAACTTATTCATTGATCCCCCCTTTTTTCCTACTTTTTAATTGATCAGTGATAATTACCATACAACTTTATTTTAAAAGATTTTTTTTAACTTATTGCTGTCAAAAGTTTTGAATAAAGAGTATTTACCCGAGGTAATCCAACAACTGTACCGCAGCACTAGCAGAGAAGTTCCAATTAAAGAAAAGATTATTAAAGTTTACTTTTTTTAAATTCGATAAAATTTTTTTTAAAAACATAAAAATTAAATCTAATTTTTTTGTTAATAATCTCAGAGATCCGAAAAAACATGTTTAAAAACAATGATTAAAAATACTTAAATTATTTACTTTACTACATAGCATAACTTCATAAGTTTCTTCAATTATAGTTAGATTAGCGACACCAGATCAGCAAGATGTATCCGGCTATGAAATATATACAGCTATTAATCGTTTGCTATGAATGTTCAGCAATCCAACCAGCATATATCATTCAAATTTAGTCAATTTAAGACTCCCTAAAGAATCTTTAGAATAGCTACCAGCATTTCATTATATCTATCATGCATGCTTCATAATCAGAGATCACAACTGATACTTCTATGTGAGAGATTGTAGATAAGAAATGTGAAATTAATTCCATGTTGAGATGGTTCTGTTTTGAAAACAGGTTTTATTCTAAATTTTCATTTATGATGTACTTAAACATGTTTATTTCTTTTTAAAAATGATTAATTCAATATATGAAAAACATTTAATAGAACGAACCATTAGTGCTGTACTTCCATTCTTAGTTTTCATTTTATATTCAGGCAGATTCTAATACTTGAAAAATAAACCAGTTTTAATTCATTTTCCAAAGTCTAAAAACTGAGGAAACTGGTAGTCTTGCTTTGCAGGATTAAAAGATGTCAGGATAAAATCTTAACTCTTAAATTCATATAAAACAAAATCAAATGTTAGATCAAGTGGAATAACTTCTGATTAGAGTTACTTCCTTGCACTTTCAGCTAATTTTTAAAAAAAATTCAATTCACAAAAGAGTTCCATTTTAAAAAATTCTGTTCATTGACGAATCCCACTGTGTTTAGGAGCGGTTTCAAGCGGTTCATGAACTTAAGAGTTAAACTCAGGTTTGAACTAGAATCCAAAGTAACATCACTTTATATAATAAAGCAGGTTTCAAAAAGCACTGAAAAGGCTGGTAAGGTTTCCATAATTACCTTGGCACTAGAAAATAAAAATTCATACTAGATTTCATGGATGCCAAGGTAACTTAATGAAACAATATGATCTTTTTATTATTAATTTTGACTAGTTTTTACCTTCATCTTAATTTTTAGGTGTTTTTTTTTTTTATCACAACTTGGCCAGCATTGTGATAAAAAACGAGTCAAAATTAAGATGAAGGAAAAAAACGAGTCAAAATTAATAATAAAAATACTTTGTTACAATACTCCATCCAATAATAAGAATAAATATAATCTTTATTTTGTTTAGATGAAGCATTGTCAACCATTATTATTAATTTTTGACTAGTGTGGCATTACCACACAGTTAAATTCAAATCATAAATTATAAAACGCTGATCTACTTGATTTTTAAATATTAATATGTTGCAACAGTATTCTTTTAAATATAAAATTAGCAAACGCTAATTTCTAAGCAACAATTATATCAACAATGGAAAGCATTTATCTTCACTCATTTGGCATTACCTTTTGTCAAATGCAGTCACTTCTTTAATTATAAAGAAATATTACGTATTCATACATTTTACGCTCATACAAATAAAATAACTAATCTATCAGCTAATAACTATAATAGTACGAGTGTGAATACATAATTTTCTTGACAACTTTTCCCATGTATTAATCATACATGGTTTCCAGTGTTTTTTTAAGCAATATTGTTGTGTAATCGCACAAACTGAAAACTTTAATATTTTTTGCAGCCACATATTGTTCTGTGTGTACATTATAAAATATGACATCTTTTTTGTAAACTTCAGTAATTGATTGTTTAACACATGTAATAAATAGTGTTATTATTTTTTAACACAATGTGTCCCATTTGCTTTTATAAATACAGTGCAAAGGAGAGAACTCTAATCTACTATTTCAGTTTTATATAAACTTTATTTTTAACCATTGGCAAGAACTCTACACTAGTATTTTCTTTAATCTTAATTTTCAGTTGTTTTTTATTGCAACTTACTCAGTGCATCAGTCTATGGCAGTGAGTAAAAGCACAGATCTCACATCCCTTTTGCACCAGTGAAGCCTGGTTATCCGTACCAGCTGCTCATACCGACTGAGCCCTTGTAGAATTCTCGTAGCTTTTATTCTTGATGTTGTTCATCTACAATGTTAAACGTGAATCTGACAAGCTAAAATTAGCTAACAAAGGTTAATGACCACGCCAGATAACCATGTTAGTACATGAACAGAATGAAGTAATTGACAAGTCTGAAAATGCAGTGAAAAGGTGATATGTATAAATGAGGCTGGAGATGAAATTGAGCTTTTCTACTGATCAAATAAAACAAAAGAGATAGAGAGAGAAAATGTTGCTATGGTTTCATTCTGAAAATGACAGATAAGTAGTGTCAATATTGCATTTCAC
>VCCN01001036.1:5263613-5275070 GCA_006491835.1 Architeuthis dux | reverse complement strand
TGTACTAGAAATTACATGTAAAGCTTTGTTGTACTTGCTTAAAAAATGATTCCATGTTGCATTATTTTTAAAAAAAAGAAAAAAAGAAATACTGGCAACAGGTGAGCTAAATTAGCCACCACCTTCCCAAATCCAATATGACAGCACAACCATACAAATATCGTAGCGTTCCTGTTGGATCATCACCTAACAAAGGTCCAACCGCAATTCTTTGTGTGCCTGCGGGCAATGTGCCCTCAAATACGAGCAGACACTGTCCAAGCAAGACAAACTCTTGGACATTAAACAACATGAAGATATACACTTACAATGTTTGTGGCATAGCTGAGGACCACAGACTTGATCAACTGCAAATGTAATTGGACAACATGACTGGCACATCGTAGGTATAAGTGAAACCAACAGGAAAGGGGAAAACCTTCTAAAGCGTAAGGTGAATAACCATCTATTCTATTATAAAGGGTGAGAGGATAAAAAATTCAGTGGCATAAGATTCTTAGTCAATAATAACATCACAGGCAACGTTATAAGTTTTGACAGTATATCAGACAGAATAGCCTGGATAACAGTTAGATTAAGCAAAAGATACACACTGAAGGTAATCCAGGTCTACGCGCCTACTTCGAAAAGCTCTGACCAAGAGATTGAAGAGTTTATGACGACATCAGTAAGATAATGGACAGAGAGAAAACTAACTACACAGTACTATTATAGTATTTGCTATAATCACACAATGAATAAAAATGTAGGTGGGAAATCAGCACCTGACCAAAAAAAAAAATTTATTTGTTTACACCTTATAGAAGCACAGATATTTTGGAAAATGTTTTTTTTTTTAAAAGTACAATGCAAAAAACACGTTTACACACTCACACATGTATACACAGGTAATCATTTGTTTTAATAAATCATTATTAATGTTGCAATACATGATTAGCTTTCAACCATAAGAGGACTTTAGGTTGATACTTATGGACAGTTATCACTTAATTAACGTGGTTTTGTTTAACACGAGTTTTGCTTAACGCGGTTAAATTAATAGCGACCACCCCTTTCAGTCACGCTATCAAAATAGTGTTTCTAGTGACGTCTGCACCCACTACTCCCTCTGTGCGTTGAGACCAATAGTAGAACTACTATAACAGAGAACTGTTTACATTTCTCGTAGTAGTACATTATATTACAAGCCAGTTTTCTTTTTTTTCCTTCGTAATTTAGAGTCTATTAAACAACAAATAATGTATATGGATTTTGATATTGGACCTTTTAAAATTTTGATAATTATTTTCTCTGAAAGTAAATGTAGCTAAAACTAATTTAATGCAGTTAATGAACATTTATCTCACTCTTGTAAAGAAAATAAAAACAAATGTATCATATTCTGTACTTTATAATAGAGTAGCTAGCTACAGTTAAATATGTTCAGTCACTAATAATCGAGCATGGATAAATTGTAATTTTTGTATTGGACGTTTTGTACATTGGACGTTTGGACAGCACCTCTGAGACTCCTGTGGGGAGTGGAGGAGCAATCAATATTTTACGGGTCACTCGCTTATTTCTTTCGAACGTTGAAGGTGTGAGATTCGCAGTGGCAGCTTGTAGAAAAGGTGAGTTGTTAGGTGCACTGATTCCCACAGTAATCAAAGCACTGAATACAAGTGGATCTCATTAGGCAGAAATCGATCTTGTGACTAAATGGCGGCTGGTCCACCGCATGCGTGAGGATAGCTGGAGTCAGATAAAGATGAGAGCCTAAACCCTCATTGTCAGGGATAATCTCTTTAAGATGACCTTAAGCTGTATGAGTATTCTATTGTCACCAGCAGAAATGCGCAAACGACAAAGCACTCTCCCCCAAAAAACCCACAGAAAGTGAGGACGGGTTTGCATCACTTTCTAAGGAACACAAACACTTCTGTGAAAAGAAGTAATTAAATGTTGAGTACCAAAAACGACACATCACTCCTTTTAATCTTTTTTTTTATCAATTAGACTTCACACGGGAAAGGATATCCAAAAAGATACACACACACACACGTATGTGCATCTCAAAAAATTAGAATATTGTGGAAGGGTTCAATATTTTTTGTCAATTATTTCAGAAAGTGAAAATTGTATATATTCTAGACTCATTATATGCAAACTAAAATGTTTCAAGCATTTTTGAAATTTTAATAATTATGGCCGACAGCTCAAAAAAAAAAATCTCAATATTAGAATATTCCATTTCAAGTTTGAGTAAATCACTATTTATGCAGTATAAAACACACTCATGGCCGACGATAATAGTCAGGCCATGAATTGGGAAACATCAAAAAGAAATCTCCCCTGCCTCCCCAACAAAAACACAACCTCCCCTTCCGCCACCATCACCCTCTCAGAACACCACACAGAACCCCAAGAGGTAAAGAAGTCCTTCGGTGGGGAGCTCTGAAGAGCAACCTGCCCGTAAGGGGAAAAAAAAAGAAACACCATACAGGAGTCCATATCTGTCAAGTTGACACGGACACATTGGACGACTTTAGGCTCCAGCGACAGGCGGAAAAGGAGTTGAGGGTCCTCTATAATTTCAGGCTTGTAGAGCCTGGAAAGAAAGATATAGAGGACCCAAGAAGCTTCCCAAACGTAGAACCCTTATTAACAGTGGTCCGTGTCAGCGGAAAATCCAGGCAGGTATGGATTATGTTGAGGGAGGCAAATGACCTCTCCGCTGGCTGTATGGCACCACCCAACGTTGAAAAAAATTAAAACAGTTTTGTTCTGTGAGGGATCCTGTTTACACGCACCCATCCCTGTATAGGGCAGCCAAACTAACCTCCCCGGACACGTCGGTGGTGTGTCCCGTGACCATCAAAAACTGAAGCCATGGGAGCCGCCATCAGCGTACTGACCCCCAGCATGTTCGTTCCCGGACTCTGACACCAGTAGCCTAAAGATGGAGCTCTTTTTAGCAAGTATAAATGCGCGAAGCGTGAGAGACGAGTCAAAAAAAGCTAGACTAACTCGCACGCTCCAGCAACTCTATGCTGTATACAAGAAACGCACTTTATTCCAAGTGATTATCAGAGTACGCTGACGGGGGGATTTCATCTCTTCTTAGCGTACCTTAATAGTCACAAGTGAGGCGTTTCTTGGCTGATAATCCGTTCCTTGAATGAGACGTGTGCCCTTGTATATACCGACCCGGCAGGCAGATTGTGTTGTAGATGTTACCATAAGAGGAGTTGCGTTTCGTTTAATTGGGGTTTATGACCCCAATAGCCAGACAGAGCAAGTCGACATCTTTCGGCGAATCGATTCTTTTGTGACAACTCATGATGGGTAGTTCTAGCAGGTGTTGGAATGCCGTCCTTGACCCTAGAGGGCAAAATACTAACAACTTGGACGTGATTCCATTTCGTGATCTGATCAGCCGGATGAATCTGGTTGACAGATACCGAAATGAACACCCCAATAAAGTAGCATGGACTTGGACCGCTAGAGGCAACCCGAATACGGTGCAACGCTCTAGTTACATCGAGTTAGGAGAGTCGATGTAGGGCTCTTAGGGTGTCCAAGTTTCCACAGTGTAGTTGAAGCAATCTTTGTCCCTGAAAATTGCGTATTACCTCAAGAAAAAGGTTCTATGCGGGTTTTAAACTATATTTCCAAAGAGTTCTGTGAATCTAGAAGCAAAAAAGGGATTTTTTTTTTTGATCCGACCAAAAACTAACATCCATAATTTTAAAGTATGGAAGCCTAAAAAGGCATCATAACTGCTTTTTTCATTGACTCGAGCGTAACCTGGCAACAATGACCTACTTCTGGCTGTGTTTATGAAAAAATTGTATTTCTTTTTCTCACCGACTAGAAACTATTTGTGATTATTTTTTTTTATACATAGAAATACATGTATACTAAAAGATATAAATTTAACTGTTTAAGTAAATAATTTCTTATTTTCGGATTAAATATCTTTAGGCCCCATAGGCCTTCCGTAGGTTTTCAGCTAGTAATAGCAATGCCAATGAGCAGGTTAATGGTACAAATTCACAATCGGTTTTATAACTTCCTTGCCTGGAATTACATTTACTTAATTGCAAATTGATTTCAACTGTAGATGGAATACTTTTTGAGGATTAAACAAATAGCAATGAATTCCTAAAATACTTGAGAGTTATTGCCTTTTAACTGGAGTTCTTATCAAATAAGCAGCCTGTTCCATTATTTATCTAAAAGCCAAAAAAGTAAATAAATAAAATTACTAATGCTTATCAGAAGCCAACATTTGGAAATGGTTGTAGATAAAAATACTTGACAGCTAAACACTACACGAAGTTTGATATACATACAGGGTCTTTCAAAAAAAAAAAAAAAAAAAAAAAAAAAAAAATACCAGAGTGAAGCTATTTTTAATCCTTTTTTTAAAGTATACATTGAAAATCTTTTTCTTTTTTTATCATAACCAACATTTTCATCTTAATTTTAGTCACAGATTTGTAATAATTTTTAACTGTGCTCACTGCTTATTCATGACAAGTTGCATATTTACACACATTAAAAATCCACCTATATCTACTTACTAGCTGGGGTACCTGGAGTTGCCCAAGAAAATAAAAATCTCCAAATATAACAACACAGGGAAGCAAACTACATTTTATAGAGATTTCATAAAATTAAGTGCACTCATGCACATCAGGTGGGGATGCCCTGAAAACCTTTTACATATAAATTAATGGTAATTACTTCTTTGCTTTACACCATTTCGGTTTACAAAAGGCTTTTTTAAGAATGCTCGACTTTCGGATAGTGAGGGGAAACCTATATATCCGTGAATTTTTTCACAGTGATTAATTAGTATATTAGCCGGCTGATGATATTTGAGTGAGTGAAAATCCTATATCAATTTATAAGATTTTAATTCTAAATTACTAGTTTCATAGTCTTTATGTTTATTTCAACACTAGTTAATACCGTGAAAAAATTCACGATTGACGTCTGTCCTGATCTGTTTCTTTTCATATGATCTATTCGATTATCCCAGTGGAAAAAATTCACAGATATATTTGGATAGAGATGGTTTTTTTTTCGTTTTAGAAAAGAATACTGTCTTTGTCTACTGGGAATAGTGCATAGTTTGAAATGGTGGGCAGGAAGTATTTGTTCAGCAAAATTTTAACCCCCGCCTCCCAGTTGAAGAGTCCAGTGTTACAACCAGTGAACCAAGAAAATCACACTACTCATTATTAGAGTAGATTTCAAGCAACAGCTGCTCATTCCCGGTTTTCCCAATTTCAGGTCAACCTTGAGCAAAACATAACATCTATTGATAAGGAAGGTGTGATAAGTATTTAAATTTCTAGATTAATTTGTTTTTCACAAAATTGATAGAATATGGACAAAGATTAAAAAATACAAAACCCCCATAAAATATTAAAACAAGATTGAATGTTGAAAATTTATGTACAAAATCAGAAATCTTTGGTATAAATTCTGTCAATTTTTAAGGTGTATAAGCATGTTAAAATAAACTTTTTGAAAAGTATCAGATATGTTTTCGAAAAATAATCCCAAGAAAGAATATCATACAAAAATAACTGTTGGCAAGACTTTGGAGTGCATGTGGACAACAAACTCAAATTTTCTCAGCATACAAAATTGATAATGAACAAGGCCAACAAAGTTCTGGGGTGCCTATGGCACACATTCAAGTTCATGAACAAGGAAATATTTACAATGCTATACAAATCTCTCATCCGCCCACACTTGGAATACGCATCCAGGACGCAATTGAAAAAGTACAAATGAGAGCCACTAAACTAGTTACTGCACTGAAGAACCACCCTATCACTAGCAGACTGCAACACCTTGATATACAAACTCTCGCATACAGATGCAGAAGAGCTGACATGATAGAAAACTACCACATCCTGACCAACCAACACGCGGTCAACACTATTGTCTTATCAAGATCATCCTAAATTTACAATAATAAAAATGTAATCCAAACGATTGTAGGCTTTAGATATTTCACTCTAGATGGTTTTAGACTATAATTTCCAAAGAATTCTGTGATTTTTTAAAGCTAAGAAACACATTTTGAGACCTTAACAAATAGTAACATTTAGAATTTTAAAGTACAGAAGGCTCAAACTCAGCTATTGTTTTTTTTTCTCTTGTTTACATAACTCTAAACTAGGCAAATCAAAATTATTATTCAATTTTTTTTTTTACATTCACTGCATTTAGTTCAATAGGGATTCAATTTTGTTTTTAGTATTCACATAATATTACATAAAAAGTAAAAAAAGTTTTCTTCTACAAAAAGTGCGATGTAAACTAAACCGATTTTTGACCAAAACCCATTGTGTTAATTTTAACTACTATTTACCTTCATAAAGCACATGAATTACTTATTTGCTATTCAAATATTACACACAGAAAATAAGTTAAAACCAAATCTTAATTGTTACTTTTTCTAAGTATAAAAAGTTACTGTCATAAACTATGATTTTATTTACGTAAACTTTGTCGTCCTTTTCAATTTATCTGCAGTAAATAAAACTTAGTTATAAAATAAAAACAACGGTTTTTATTTAAATTTACTCTCATATTTCACTTTCAGTTTGTTTGTAGTAAATTAAACAGTAAACATTCTGTACAATGTGCCTACTGTTTACTTAAAAACAACAACTTCAATTTTTATTAACACTAACTGAAAATACTCACTGCAGTTATCCCAAGCTATATGGAGCCTACGGTCATAAAATCTCAAGTTAAGTAATGATTTAATATTTTACGGCCCTAGGCTCCATATAGCTGGGTATTTTCAGCTAGTATCAAATAAAAACAATTGTATTCATTTATATGGTCCAAGTGTTCGCTGCATTTATTGAACTTTGTTCAGTAAATCTGAAATCAGTTCGGATGGATCCATGTGTTCGTTAAAGCCAGGGTTTACTGTATTAATATATATTGTTCATGCTGGCAATACTGTTATGAGTAGATGGCTTTGTTTTGGTGTGCATTCAAAACTGTCTTAATGCATTGAAGTGGCGTATCTTCGGTTGGTACAGCATGCTGATTATTGTAGTTCTTTTTGATATATTGATATACAACATACTATGAGTCAATCTTTATTATTATTGGATGATGTATTGTAACACACCACTTTTATTAAATTTGACTAGTTTTTACCTTCATCCTAATTCTAATTGTTTTTATACAACTTATTAATTCGGGCCACTGTTTCTATGGCACTGAATAAGAGCGCAATCAGAAATAAAGAGTAAGCCTTCAGTGAGAATTGAACTCACACCCTCATTGCCAGAGGGAGACTAGTTTACACCTAGTTGCTTTTACTAATTGGCCACAAAGACTTCATGGATTAGAAACAGTGGCCTGAATTAATAAGTTGTATAAAAACTAAAATTAGGATGAAGGTAAAAACTAGTCAAATTTAATAAAAGTGGTGTGTTACAACATACTATTAGTCCGTGGGAAGGAATTTTTGTGATTACATATATGTTTTGGATAATTTGTATGTAATTCTCGTTCACCCATTGCGTTGTAGACTGCCGTGTGTTCTACCGAGTCAAATGCTTTCTAATAATCTACAAAGGCCAAACAGAGTGGCTTGTTGTATTCTAGGGACGTTTCGATTAGTTGATTTATTGCATGTAGGTGATCTATTGTTGAGTAGCCGCTTCTGAAACCTGCCTGCTCGCGTGGTTGATTTTCATCTAGGGTGCTTGTTAATCTGTTTATAAACTATTCACAAAAATAATCACATACGTTAGGTAATAGTGTGATAGGATGGTAGTTACCAAGGTTGTGCTTATCTCCTTTCTTGTGAAGGTGAGAATGAAAGAGAAACAAATAAAAAGCAAGATATGAGGGAAAAGAGATTAAAATGAAGAACAAGAGTTTTAAGAGAAACAAATAAAAATTAAAATTAGCATTCCATGCTCGTGAATCGCCAATAAATGCTGTGTTGGAGGTGATCAATTAAAAAGCTGGAAAAAAAGGGGTGATTAATGAATAAGTTACTTCTCTTGCCGGGCTGTGATCACTAAAAACAGGTCTGAATTTTCAAAGAAACAAGCAGGCACAAACTAGTGACCAATTTAGATATCTATGTCATAACACATGAATAACCTAAACCCAGCAATAAACTAGTGCTATGGGTAGTGGTGATTAACAGAAGAGTTTTAAAAGAAAAACAAAGAAAGGACAAAAAACTAAAAAGGTAGATAATAGGAATTGACAGGCCAATTACTAGACACCTACCTTTTACCTGTATAGTTGTAAAAATTTTTTATATTTTTTGTTAATGCAAATATAAGCTACTGTTTACCAATGTCCTCTTTATTTACTAACAACATTTTTACGTAAGTATTTAAGTCAGGTGCGTGTTGGCCAAGCCGATAACAGCTTAGAGAATAGTGTCTGCGATCCGAGTTCAAACTCAGCTGGGACAGTTTGTGTCCACTTCACACTAATGTCCTTGGGAAAGGCATGAATCCATCTCTCTCCCAGCTATGAGTAAAATAGTGCACAGTGAGGTAAGTGACGTCATTTTGGGTGCTTGTCGCCTCTAAGTCTGTTTCACATATCGCAAATGGGCCAATGATGGATTGATGTGTTTAGCGGCATATCAACCCTTGATGGGTCATTTAATGCCGAAATCAGTTTAAATTTCTTTTTTAAATAGTCTTGCGTCTTTGGTGAAAGGTTATGTAAGGTTGGTATAATGACAGATATTAACTGATTAAAAATGCAACAAAAGACATACTCTTTGCAGAGTATGCAGTCAGCGTATTCTAGGCCCCATGAGTCAAGTAAGTAGTAATACGATATGTGGAGCCTAAGCAGGGACAGCTGAAGCCGTAGCCAGTGTAAGGGCAGTACTTATATATATATATATATATATATATATCTCAATAAAAATCAATTACTATAATAATTCATGTGTACTTACATAGAGTGCTTGTCCAGTAGATGGTTATCCTAGAAGCGAGAAAAATGAAAAGGTAAAAAAATAAGATGAGAGATGAAAAAAAAAAAAAAAGGAGTGTATGTAAGAAAGACAAAGAGATTGACTGACAGACACACAACTGAGGAAAATTTTATAAACGTACAAAATAATAGTAACCCAAAATAGTTACAAAACAAAGAAAAATCTAGCATTCCAAGGGAAATTATGAATCACCGCCACCCATATATGCTGTGTTGGGGGTGATCAATTAAAGAGTTGGAACAGGGGGCGATCAAAGAATAAATTACTTCTCTTGCCTTTTGTTGAGCTGTTATCACTAAAAAAAGGTCTGAATTTTCAAAAAACAAGCGGGCACACACTAGTGACCAATTTAGCATTACCTTATATTGCATATTGAACCCCCCTCCAAAAAACCTATTTAGTGGGGGATTTTTTTTTTAAAAAAAATCAACATTTCCCTTACTCATTGAGGGGTGTGTGTGTGTGCAAAATTTTAAATTTCTACTATGAACATGGTTAGGGCTGGGCAAAGTCCAGATAGATACATATAATGGTCACATGAATAATCTAAACCCAGCAATAAACCAGTGTTGTGAGTAGCAGTGATTAAAAAAGCCCAGCCAAACTCAAACAATGAAGGGATTATATTTTAAGAAAATCCACAAGCAAAATTATTTAAGAGAATTCATTTTATTCCTTCAATAGTCAGTCAATGAATAGACAAACACACAAAGAAAAATTTTCATTCGGATTAACAGTCAAAATCCCCACAAAAAAAAAAAGAAGAAAATTGGTCTTTTTCTTTTCTTATTAGTTAAGAGGATTATATTGAAAGATATCTATAAAAAAGAAAGTTAGTATAAAAGAAGATGGAGCCATAAGTTTTGAACTATCTATCTATTTATACAAAAGCCAGTGTCCGTTGTTTTGTAACGCACAAAACATGTCACTCTTTCGTTGATATCTAAGAGTGTAGACCAGATGCACCTTTCATATTTTGCATACAAAAAAAAACAAAATATGTCCACATCAAATGGTATAATTTATATGCTGCTCATCTCAACTAGTTAGGTACCTTAAACAACAAATCGTAGCAAGGATCACAAACTTTTTTATAAAAATTTTAAAATGTATTGCAATAATTTAAATTCTTTTTTGGGTTTTAATTTTGGCTTTAAGAAAATATCAAAGTTGGTCGTAAAATAAAATTACTTTTGCAGAGGTACTTAAAGCAGGTTTTAGACTGTTTTTAATTCAATATTTTGTTGTGTCGATTTTCATCATCCAAAATTATTTCGATTAGGCCATGACTGATTAATGTCTGCTGACAGAAAAATTTAAACTCTGTAATTAAAAATCTTCCAAAAATAATATAGCCGTTATAGAAATAGGACTCAATGGAAATTAGTTAATTTAATGATTACTTAAGTGGCAAACAATAAGATTAATTAAGACATTCCCCTGTAAGTGAGAAAAATGTTCCAGTCAATAATCCTCAGAAGCTGATTCCTTCTGATGAAGACCTTGCAGTATACAGGCAGTCCTTGAGATTTGTCCATTCGACTTTCTTATACTTCGGACCCTATAAATTAACACCCTAATTCAATTTCCGTAGCATAAAAAATTTGGAAATCCGTACATTTTTTACTGAACTGCAATCGACCTAGGAAATTTATGCTTTTATTTCTTCATTTTCTACCTTATTTTTAAGGGCACAATATGTATCATAAAATGCTCGAATAATAAAATATTGTATGCAAACATTGCTTTTAATTATTGCAGGTTTGCCTAAAATAGGCGAAAGAAACGTCTATTTACAAAAATTAATAAATGGAAAATCATATATATATCTACGTCAGTAGATCAAATTATATGGGCAAGCGCAATATTCCATGAGACTAATTCTACAAGAATTATTAAATCACTTTTATTATTTAAAATACATACTTTAAATAATATTTTCTAGGTTTTTATGGGTTTGATTAAGGAATTCCTTTCTTGTCTTCTGGGACTTTTTTTCTGCTCATTTATGTTTGTAAACAAACCGACAACATGTAGTGAAATGCAATATACCTGCATTTTGACTGCACTGAAGTTGTGTGCAATGCAAATGCTAGCATGAGTAAATGCATATGTGTATGTTAATGAGAATGTGTGTGTGTATTTTTAGCTCTCAGGGAACGGAACCCCCTAATTGAATGATTCAAGATTCAGAAATTCAACTTTTGTACAGTTTTTCAGGAATGCAACCAGTACGAAAGTATAGGACAGTCTATATCAGGCAAAACCTTTCGACAAAAGCAACAGGGAAGACTCTACTTTAAATAAGTTATCTGGTAACAAATACAATCACAAAAAAGTCAAAAACTACCTAATCACACTCTTTGCATAAGTATGTGTAAAATTCAAAATGGGCAAAACTTTTCAATGTAAATACATTTGTCCAAATTCAATTAAAAGTGTGTGTGGGGGGGGGG